>JAWQFJ010017602.1:40000-53226 GCA_034096865.1 Theodoxus fluviatilis
CTCTCTGTCTCTCTCTCTCTCTCTGTCTCTCTCTCTCTCTCTCTCTCTCTGTCTCTCTCTGTCTCTCTCTGTCTCTCTTTCTGTCTCTCTCTCTCTCTGTATGTCTGTCTCTTTCTCTGTCTGTCTGTCTCTCTCTCTCTCTCTCTCTGTCTCTCTCTCTCTCTCTCTCTCTCTCTCTCTCTCTCTCTCTCTCTCTCTCTCTCTCTGTCTGTCTGTCTGTCTGTCTGTCTGTCTGTCTGTCTGTCTGTCTGTCTGTCTGTCTGTCTGTCTGTCTGTCTGTCTGTCTGTCTCTGTCTCTGTCTCTCTCTCTCTCTCTCTCTCTCTCTCTCTCTGTCTCTCTCTCTGTGCGTGAGTGTGTGTTAGTGTGTGTTTTGTTGACATATCCCCTCCTTATCATATACGTATTATTTTTCTGTATTTTTGCAAGATGCCCCTGACGTCCGAGTGAAGGTCACGGAGAGACCCGAAGGTCGGGTCAAGGACGTGGTGTGCGAGGCTGAAGGACGTCCCTCCTCCTATCAGTTTGGACACTGGGTCCAGTCCTGGGGGGCACAGGAAGTCAGAAACGTTACCGGAAGTGGGCAGGGCAATCAGTCCAGCCTGACCTTGACCTCCTTCCAGGACTCGGGCACCTATCTCTGTACTGTGGGCAACGGCATTCCAGATGGACAGGGGCAGATAACCCAGTCATTCGAAGTGAACGTCACAGTGGAAGGTGAGATAGCTTCTTGAAGTGTTTATAAAGTGTATGTTTCATACATTGTTCGTGGTTGCACGTTCTCACATCCATAATGCAGACGTTTTTTGTGAGTTTTTGGTGGATGAAACAGAGAAAACTTTATGTTTTGCTATGTTCTTCCTCTTTCAGTCAACTTTCCTCCTTCCCGTCTGTATATCAATTTCTATCTCTCTAGAATATCTACAAGTGTCACATATCTCTTGACACTGAGAAAATAACCAGTGTTTGTGGAAGAGTCCACGCAACATGACTGTCATATAGGGCAGTGGATTTTTGGGACACCTCCTCAAGTTTTTCTTCACCCGTCCAATTATTTTAGCGCGTTTCGAGAAATACTTTTATTTGGTAAGGAGCAACTACAGCTTCTTAACTATCGTGTGAGCTGTGTTGGAGGTTCTGGGATTATACATGTATTTAGAGATCTTGGTAATTTTAACAATTCTTATTGTTATCCTTTTCCCCAAGAAGTCTATCGCTTTTTACATCTGCCCATGTATCAGTTCCTATATTTCCTTTATATGCCTTTGATTGAACATAGTTATGCACGAAAGATTCAGCAAACTCACCTGTGCTTTCTTCGAGATACCTTTTAATAGTGCTGCATAGCAGCCTGAGCTGCTTCGCCATCTCAGTAAAATAAAAGCCTTTGAGACTCCAGAATAGTGGTAAATGAGAAGTGAAAGTTAGCTGTGACAATATTTTTAAAACGTGTTCAATACATTCAATATCAACCACAACTCTAGATTTCAGATTGTCCACACACTTGCCGATCGATAGTCTTCCTAACATTTGGTGCCTGCAGAGTTTGCAGACGATCTGCACTCCAGTGCGAATTTCGATTCACATAGAGTTATGATGGCGCCATCTCTGAATGTACTCCAAATTAATTTTTTACACATCTCCCAATTATTTTGAATCCAAAAAAAAGAAGCAGTACAGGGAATGATTTCACCACAAGTTTACCCAGATGGTCCGTGCACACATTCACATAGCCATGTGACGGACCTGTGGTTTTTTATCAAGTCGCTCAAAAAATTTAGTTCTTGCATTCTCGGTCATTGTAGGCATACATATTGTATGGAGAAACCTCTAAAGCCTCAATAATAATCATATGAGATTTGTCAGAGAAATCACGAAAATAACACGTTTTGTAAATACGAACACAGTATTCATTGCAAGTGATAGAATGTTCTTTAACTTAAACACGTTTTCAAAACGAAAGGATTGGTGCGGTAAACAAATGTACTTCTAAGGAAGGTTAAAAGAGAATGAGCCATATGCAAAGTCTGTAAGAAGTTTATTTTTAAAACGACAACATTAGCTTAACGATTTTCGGGATGATGGATCACATTTTCTGACGCAAGGGAAACCCTTCTGTGTGCTTGTCTTTTTTGCTTCTTTGCCGTAAAAATCTAACTTTTATTTTGCGACGTCTTTGTGCATCACAGTTAGCAAAAACCAATGGACATGTCTCCCCTTAAATTGAATAATGAAAGAAATTAATTTTGGCTTCCTCGACGTTGGCTGCAAGTTGATTGACCATTTGAAACCGTTTCTGGTTGTCACTTTAGTTTCTTGACTGAACAGCGGACATGAAATTGATGGTGGAAACCTGCAGCATCCCACACTTATCTTGTTTTTAGCTCTAGCAGAAGATATTAACACTTTTTATGCCAGGGAAATCACATTTGCAGTCCCCGGTGTCACCCATGAAACGGTACCAATTACTTTCATCATCAGAGTATTCCTCTTCTTTTTGACTCACATGCGAAGCAAAAGTGAGTCTATGTACTCAGCCGTGTCGTCCGTCCGTCCGTCCGTCCGGGCGTCCGTCCGGGCGTCCGTCCGGGCGTCAGTCCGGGCGTCCGTCCGGGCGTAAAAAACTTAAACGTTGGATTTTTCTCGGAGACTATTAAGTCTATCAACACCAAATGTGGCATGATGGTGTATGATGACAAGGCCTCAAAAAGCATACATAGTGACTTGACCTTGCTTCAAGTTCAAGGTCACAGGAGCCATAAATGTGGTCTCAAAAACAGTCATTTTTCACATTTTCCCAATTTTCTCCCACGTTATTGAGAATGGCGACCTTAGCTACAAGTGGTATATAGGTCAAAGCAAGCCCTATCTATTGATACCAGTTTGGTTGACCTTGCTTTAAGGGCAAGGTCACAGGAGCTCTTCAAAGTTGGATTGTATACATATTTTGAAGTGACCTTGACCCTGAACTATGGCAGATAACTGTTTCAAACTTAATAATTATGTGGGGCTCATGTTATACTTTCATCAAGAGACACATTTGGTCACATATCATCAAGGTCAAGGTCACTTTGACCCTTATGAAATGTGACCAAAATGTGGTAGTGAACCACTAAAATTGACCATATCTCATGGTAGAAAGTGCCAATAAGCACCATTGTGCTTCCTATGTCTTGAATTAAGAGCTTTGTGTTGCATGACCTTGGATGAACTTGACCTTGGGTCAAGGTCACGTGTATTTTTGGTAGGAAAAAATGTGTAAAGCAGTTCTTAGCGTATGATGTCATTGCTAGGTTTAGTTGTTTGACCTTGACCTTGAAGGTCACTGAATGTCAAGGTCAAGGTCAAGCATGTGAGTCGTATGGGCTTTGCCCTTCTTGTTTTCGGATGGGGTCGCCAACTTTCGAGTGTGATTATTCTGTGCAGTAGGTCCTTTGCGGAGTCATTTTGTGGAAGAAAAGAAGGGTTCAGACTAGATAATAATATTAGTAATGGAAAATTAGGTAGGCTGTATTGCCTTTCAAAATTGTCCATAACTTGCGTGTATGGATTACAATGAAACCTCAAGACTGAACAACGCTCACTGCGACTGCTGCCAAAACAGGCATGGATGTGCGTAAGGATAATTGTTGAGGCTGTCGTGGGTGCTAAGCTCTTCCAAATGAATCAAATGTGCTTTATCTGTACCCTTTCGTCAAATATGGCATTACGCGCTTACTTGATTGAACTGAGGAGTAATCTATACAAGTGTAGTGCATATTGCGCCTGTTCCTTGATGGAAAAGTTGTGTTGAACATTCAACTTGGTTGTATTTGTTCGACGGTGCTAAAAGCCACGAGCTACGAACCTGTTGCCACTAAACAAAGAGGAAGCTCACTCTGGTTGTTTATTCAGGACTTTTTAGTTTTGGATATTTTTGTTTTGTGTTGGCGTGCGACGAGTGATATTCACTCGAGCAGTGATGGGCACTGACCTTGAAACGTACCGCCGTTGTGTGGGATTCCATGCCGCACGAGCTGTGTGAGCACGGATTGGGAAGATGAACTCACGTGAGAAAGTGGGACACGAATCGACAGGTATCCGTGCACTAGCGAGCACGAAGTTGAGTCCAGCTCACTTTGCTCGCGCTTGTACGGTGCCGTTGCTCCCTAGCAGTTCAAGTTCTGGTAACTGCTGGGTTTGCCACACTGTTGTTCCTGACTTGTGTGCTCAAGCCAGGTAGCCCAACCAAAAACCTTCACGACCTTTCTGGCCTCATTTTGTTGAGTGGGTCAGTGGAGCCCAACCCTGGGCCATCTGATAAAGAGAAACAAGCTACAGCAGCCGGCACCGACGAGTTTACAGAGCCGAACATGGCAGAGTTGAACCGATGGCGGGAAACTCGGATAGAATAAATGATGGACGCAACGCAGTCCAAAGTCAACAGGACGGAGGCGGCGCTGCAGCAAATGGAAGAGTGGGTGCAGGCTACCAGCGACTAAACTCGACAGCAGTTTCAAGAAGTAATGGAGTCCTACACAGCCCTGCAAAAGGAGACTGAGTACATGAAAGTTCATCTGAATAACTTGTACTCAGAGTTGCAGACCAAGACTTTGATGATAGACACCGAGGTCCACAACCTGGAGGCCACGACACGGCGCAATGGAGTCAGGCTGTTTGGTGTGAGGGAAGACAGACGCGAATCGTACTGGGCCTGCCTGCAGTCAGTCTTGCACCTTTTTCGTGAGGCCGTCCCCGGAGCACAGTGGTCAGAGAGAGACGTCGCAAGAGTGCAAAGGCTGGGTCCTCCTCGCAGGCTCAAATCACAGCAACCGCGGGCTATTCTCGTAGAGCTGAACATCTTCCTCGATAAAATGACGCTGCTCAGAACAGGCCGAAGCCTCCTCAGAAGACTTGGGGTGAGGATCTCCGCGGAACTTACTCCGCGCCAAGCCCGGACCCTGCAAGACCTGCGACGCCAAGGCCACCGCGCGTTCTATGGAAACGACAAACTGTACTTCAGAGAAGAAACTCGGCCAGCTTCACATCCAAGTGACAAATACAATCAAATGAACCGGACCACAGTGAAATCCGACATGAGGACTTGGAGAAGTGCGAGTCAAGACATTAGACAACACACACGCACACCGGCACCGTACCGAAACTACCCAAGACATGGCAACACGACCAGTTCTGTATCTTTCTCTACAGTCCAAGGAAATACAGAGCAGCAACCTCCCATTCGACAAGCCTACTGGGGCCCATACAGCCCATCTCAGGAGCATCGGAAATGCAACTGAATGTGGCCATCCCGAATCCAGCGCCACTCGAGACAGCAGCCGAATGTGTGGACTCCTGTGGTGACGTCTCGGCATTGCCTGCATTCAGCCTTGAAAGCACTGCAGAGATGAGAGGGCGAAAACTGCAGGGCCATGCACCGAAACATCGCTGTTACTCTCCAGGGACTTACTACCGCAGAAGGAGGCGCCACTTGGGCAGTAGGAGTGCACCTGCAAGCCTGGAAAACACTCCAGTCAAAGAGTGGCATCCCAGAGGTCCACATCCAGTCAAGAGCACGACGACGACTACCCAAGAAGTGCATCGATGCCAGACTGAGCAAACAACCGGTCAAGTCCAGGACCCCAGAGAAAAGCCCAAGGTCCAAAGCAGCATCCTGCAGTGGCTGCAATCCGCAACAGAAGCAGCCTCCTCAAACCAAGGCGTGAACACCCCCCCCCCCCCCCATCCCCCCGAGTGAAAGGGAGCATGGGAGCACAGAAACCGAACCCCATCCGACGCGAAGGGAGCTCGACACTCAGGATGAGCTGCCTTCTGAAGATTCGGGAGACGAGGATTTCGCCAGCGTGGTGGAAGACGATTCACTTCAGGAGCCGACGTCAGGTACGACTCCACTATCGGTGTGGCAGGGCAGACTACAAGACCCCTTGAACTTGAAAAAGCAGAGAGATAGGAGTGCCCCTCGAACCTCATGGAGTGGCCGACGCCCATCGCTGTCGTGGATAAGTACCCGGATTGATCAGGGCTCAAACCACCATCGTAATTCTGGAGTCAGCTCGCAAACCTCCAGGTCTAAGTTGGATAACATCAACGTTGTAAGCTGGAATGTGGGTGGCCGTAGTGCTCGTCTAAGTGAACCTGAATTGGCGAGCTATATATCTGAATTCGATATTTGTTGCTTCGTTGAAACATTCACCCAAAATGTTTGATTTCTCAATCTATTTTGATGACTACATGGTGATGCATAAACCTGGTATTAAACTCTCCTCACAAGGAAGAAGATCTGGAGGCGTAATAGTGCTTGTGCGAAAATACCTTGCCAGACATGTCATAAAAGTGCACACACAGTATGACAATATACTGGACTTTCA
The DNA here is from genome assembly GCA_034096865.1 of Theodoxus fluviatilis. Lineage (NCBI taxonomy): Eukaryota > Metazoa > Mollusca > Gastropoda > Cycloneritida > Neritidae > Theodoxus > Theodoxus fluviatilis. Next base: position 46,367 of record JAWQFJ010017602.1, read on the forward strand.
TCTATGTTATCACGAGCCGATTTTAATTTTCTGCGTCTAAGTACCACCATCCGAATCACCGTACTATGTGGATAATAAGGCATCCTGTAGTATCTGTCTAATAGAGGAGCTGTTGTTGGATCTGGGACAACGCTTTCCAGAAACAATGCTAGTATTATGTGGTGACTTCAGTGCCAGGCTAGGGAACTGGTCTGCACACAACGAACGTGATGACGAAGAATTTGACAATTATGACCCAGATTGCGTGTGCAGTAACTTCAGTCACCCTAGAAACTCGGAAGACTCTACAACAAATCATTTTGGGTTAATATTGAGGGGACTTTGCCGGGTCCACCATCTTTGCGTTTTGAATGGATGCACGAATAGCGACAATGAGGGGCGAAACACTTACACCCCATGGGAAGAGCGTTATACATTACTGTTTAATATCCGCTAATTCCTACCTTTCGAAATGGACCTAAAAGTAACTAACCACATTGAATCAGAACACATGCTACTAGAAATACATTCCGAGCAAAAACATGTGAACCGAAGAAATAATTTTGTTATGTCAGTCAGCAAAATACTATGGGACCCCTCCAAAGTTGAGGAGTTCGTAAACCTGATTTGTAGCAAGTTTACAAACCTGATGAAAACAGCATTAGCTAAATTGGAAGATTTCATAGAAGAGGCAATAACCTTTGTCATGGACACCAAAAGTGCAAGTGCTAAGTGCATGAGAAAAGAAATTAAGTTTGGAAACTTTACCATCACACAAAACGTTCAGCTTGTTTTGATAGTGAGTGCAGAGAAGCACGACGCAAAACTAAAAAGCTTCTCCACAGATATAAGGCAACACAATTTCCAATTGACAAAGATGAATATTTCGTCAGCAGACGTGCTGTGACGGTTCAGAATTACATTCGGTAAACTAACCGTCATTCACGTCGTTGTAAGAGACTCTGCCTGAGGCGGGGAGAAACACGAGTCTGACAGAGATTTCACAAGGAAGATTATAATGGTGAATTTGACTTACTAAGATTGTGCCAATCATGAATCTATGCCTTTTGGTGGGTTGGGCGGTTGATTAGTTGTGTATTTTTGGCGGGAATTCTCCGCAGTTAGTAAAACCTGTCATGATTGGTCCAAGTTGACACCTCGGCATCCCAGCATGGTTTGAGGCAGTTGCATGGTATAAATTGAATTCAGCGGGAAAAGACATGGCCACCTAAGAAATTTTGACTGAGGTTGAAATCTATCCATGCCCGCAGCTGGCGGTAGTTGATCTCGCCTCAGTTATGTATTGTGCTCAAGTATGAAAAATGCCTGCCATTCATCTCAAGCAGTGAAGACAGGGAGACGACCTCCTTCCCTTGAACGCCCCATCTGACATCTCCTTTAGAGCTCGTCATAAGACCTATCATCGCCTGCCGATCGTCCCAACGCTTCTCCATTATCTCCACCCTCGTGAAAAGATTGATACGTTTCATCGTTGTCCCCCAGGAGGCGGGAAAATCCACCGCCAATGGTTAATGCACTGTGAGGACGCTTGTCCTGTGTCTGTGCATTGTGTAATCTCTTTGTCATTGAATTATTGGATTTGGAACTGCACATGGTAGGAATTTTCCATTCATTTATTCTCTCCATTTTTGATTGACATGACTCATGATTCCACTTGGTTTGTGTTTTGCTTGGAATTGGAAAATATCGGATTGATGAATGAAAACTACGTTGTTTTTCCCACCAGTGTGAGTCAAACTTCATTCATATAGAAATTGCCAACTTTCTTTAATTAAAGTTTACCCTTAATTCCTTGCCCACTCCTTGGTGTTCTACTTTGTGTGAACCATCACATAGAGAGAATGACGGATGCATCACGGCGCATGTGTGATCTCCTGGACATGAAAATCGATTCAATAAAATCACGAGTCGGAGGTGCGGATAATTATTTCGGCACCTTAGCATGCGCAACCGTGACATGTGCATATAAAAAAGTCATTTGTGAAAAGAAAAAGAATTACAGAAAGTCTGTATGTCGCTATTTGTTGACAAACTTCAATAACTCAAAAGAATTTTGGACCACAGTTAAAAGTGCTGGACGCAAAGCTGCTTCCCCAGTAGAAATAGAAATAAACGTCTGGAAAAATTGCTTTGAACGAATGTTTAAGAGTAACAGGCATTTCAAATGGGTTGTCGGCCTATTGAATGCACTTCGTTCGTTCTCTCTCTCTCTCTCTCTCTCTCTCTCTCTCTCTCTCTCTCTCTCTCTCTCTCTCTCTCTCTCTCATGCACACACACGCACACACACCCACACACACGCACACACACACACACGCACACACACGCGCACACACACACACATACACACACACATACACACACACGCACACACGCAAACTTATGTCTCTATTTGATAGTTTCCTCCCTTACTATTCTTGTCCAGTTGTCGTAAAACTACTTGACAATTGCGTGCATTTCAGCAGTGAATGATTCGGAAATATGTCTGGAGTAATTTTTTAAAATCCAGCGATACTCTTCGATTGCGTTCGATATGAGATCCTTTACACAAACTCGTGTTTTTTTCTGTGAATCTCTACTTTGATATGCGTTCCCTCTGATATATGCGTAGCGGAAGCCAGCATGTGTGCGTTCATTGAAGGTTTTAGGTCGAATGATATATGGTATTTGCTCTTATTATTTTTTCATTTTCAGCCGAAATAGTTCCTAAGGGCATACATTTTTTTTAATGGTGACAAGTAGTTTTTTGCAAGTCAATTTGGCCAAATTGGTTTATTTTCTTATTCGGATAGGTACGATCTACTAAAACAAATTCTTCTATAATGCAAACACATATCAGGATGGGTAAGAAAAACTGTTCTGAAATGACTAAGGAAAGAAAAACGCATCAAATTTGATATGTTTGACTCGGATTGCCGCAAAATTGACAGTGGTGTTTGACTGAACGTTGCAGTGCGAGAGACAAAACACATACAGTTTAAACAGTGACAAGCATAAAAATTAAACCCTTGAAATAATAACTTTTTACTCAAAAGAAATTTCTGCACAATCTTAATCAATATTGCCTGTCTCTTAAAAAGCTATTTGATAAAAAGTCACGACATTTCTTACACCGTTTTGAATAACTCCTAGATACAATTTATTATAGGATTTTGTCAATAGGAATGTCTTTCACAGTATTTGTAGTTTACTTTTTTTAGTGGAATATGAGAAATTAGCGATTTTTTATTTCCAGAAATGGCTGTTGAGTATATGATATATTGTAATTTGTTCAACAATGAATGTTTGTGCTACTTTCATATTGATACATAATATGTGTCAATAACAAATTGAGAAATACCGTTGTTCCCTATGAGTATGGGACATGTTTCATTATCTCACAAATTCATATACTACAATAACGAGAATATTTCTAATCACGTACGTAATCATCAATGCGTAGAAACTGTACACAAGTATGCCAATAATTTCCTTTTGTTTCTTGTTATCCAGAAGACAAAATGCTAGGTTATATTTGTATGTGATTTTGGTAGATTTTTCAACCTGAACTGGGAGTTTAAAGCCTCGAATGCCCAAGACTCATCGATCATTTCTCACCTTAGTCTTCATCAGTGCATGACCAATAAAACAAATCGCATTAAAAAGTGAGGCAAGCATGTCAGTATCTACACGCTCTGTTCATTGTAAGGGATCGAACCCTGCGGATTACATACCCTCTCCCCCGATCCCCTGACACCCAGGATTTGGTTTTTCTGGTCACGACATGGCTTTGACAACTCTGTTCTCTCACAGATTTGCCCCAGCTGCCGCTGCCGTCCGACCCCGCAGTCCAGGGTGGGAGTAATGGAAACAGCGTTCGTCTCTTCCGCACCGTGTTCTCTGAGCCCTCTCTCGTCAACTACAGCTGGCACTTCGGGTCCCTGGCGTTACCCGAGTCTGGGGTCACTCTGGCTCCCACCACGGTGCTGCTGCCTGTCCACGGCGCCACAGTGGCCGCCAGGGGCTGGAACGTCAGCGTGGGGGTGACCGTGGCTCCGGACACCCTGGGTCTCTACACACTGAAGGCCTGCAACGCCCTGGGCTGTCGCTCTGCTGACGTCACGCTGCAGGAGGAAGGTGGGAGCCTCGAGTAACTTCGGAGCTTGACGCTGGACTCCCTGGCAGTCTTGAATTTGAGTGGACGAGTCTAGAAAATTGTTTGACTCATTCCATTGAGTGAAGGGAATACCATCAACTATTTCAGAACTTGTTTACTGTTGTGTAAAATTTCGTTGATTGAGATGAAACGGCTTTTTTCCATATATACTGTACTTGTTCATAGGTACTGACGTTGATAATAAGAGAAACGCTGCCGCCTTTATTTTTCATTTCATCAGCCACATTATCTTAGAAATAGGTACACCTTTTGCCAGCTTCAGAATGCTGATGTTGAATTTCGGCGGAACACTCTTGCACCCTAAATTTGCCACACTGAGAGAGTCCCATTCTTTACTCAGAAATATCTGACACTGGAAGCTTGAAATCAAATCCAGCGTTTGAAACAATACATGAACTGATGCAAGGTTTAAATACGGAGTTTATTCTCCGATATTGTTGAATGTTGTAGATTATATATCCCCCCAAAAAATAGAACGCAAATTGCCATCTTGAGACTAGTCTACACCTGCAGACAACTGATTGGTCGAGTTAAGTGTAATTGTCTCGACACTCATCCAAAATACGTTATGTCGGCAGGCATCTTTCATGACAAGAAGGTGAACAGTAATCTCCACCGATAGCACGTACACTATCTCATCTGCACCATGCCGCAGACAGAAAAGTAGAGCGATTCAGGTAAAGGGGTTAGAGTAAGCTTGATATTGTCATAGCTCATTTTGTAAATGATTACCACAAACAATGCATATTTTGGCAGGTTCTCCTTTTCCCCCTACGGACCTGAAGACTGTGTCAGTCAAGTCAGACAGCGTGACGCTGTCCTGGAGAACAGGAAGTGCAGGGGGCAGTTTTGACCGCTGGTTCCTGGTGGAGTTCAGGTCAGTGAGAGTGGACGCTTTATGCCTTATTCCGCATCTAACATTGATGACTGAATTTCTATGAACCTATGAGTAATCATGATATACGCCTTCATCTATATACTCTGTATTTATGGCTTACCCCTATATGTAATCTTCGACAACAAATGAATATTCATGACAGCACGGTACCACCACATAGATCTGTGAATTTCCTTTATGACACGCGACGTTTGTCAGGAAGCTATGGGCTGTAAGAGTTGACAAACGGTGAAAACTTTATTGTTCAAGTTTGAGCATAGAAAATTATGGGGATAATTTCATCTAATAAATCTCCTAATCTCATACTTGCTTACATGTTTTGGAGCTTTCTATTCGTCATCTGTTGTAGAATATCCAATCACAAACTGTCTGACAAGGTATAAGGGGATATCCCGGGACGTCAGAATTGCCTCAACACGGCAAACGCGTTGAATAAGTGCTAAACAGCGGTGAAAGTGTCTCATTTTGAGTAGCCCTGACTATATTTTGGCTGCTGGTCAGTTGTGCAACTTATTAATAGCCCATTTATATCACCTACATTCCGTATTTGGAGAGAAAAAAGCCACGCTGCACAAGCACATAGATTGATGATCACACTCTTCAACAAGACTATTCTCTGTGAATGCCAACTTCAACCCTCACTTCCGTATTTGAGCTTTACCTCAAAATCTGCAAGTGTCGAGCAATACTGATTTCGTGGTGGAGAGTCACGTATACTTGTGCAAATGTTTCTTCTGCTTTGTATGTCTCGAGCTGATTCTTGTTATGGATATATTTGGGATGCTGTCTATAGATATGCAGGCTTGCAGCAGCCGTGTGTAGTACGTGTAGGTGGTGGGAGGCGACCGGCTGGCATGTGTGACTACGCATGAATTTCTACCTTAATTCCTAACGCGTGTGGTTGGTTTACTTCTGCATGTATCGATAACTTTTTACTCCTAATATGTTGCTCATGCTTTTGACTTGTTGTCAGTACACATCATAATCTTTTTATATAACCATCCTTTTCCCCATATCTGAAACCTATTCTGTGCGGAGTATTTTTACCTCATCCGTTTTTTAAAGCTGCTTTTCAGTTACCGCGTCAGATAATGAAATAATTTTATGTTTTCAAGGCTAACATTTCTTGACTGCCTCATACACTATTTTGCCTGTTTCCGTTTCAAAACCTGGACATTGTTTAACAAGACTTGAAGGAGTTTACCCCGTACCGTGTGTTTCATTAAGAACAACAGTCACGAAGCTGGTATATTGTTTGTGAATCGGACAGTAACTTGTTTAGGAAACCATAGGTGAGGCAATCAACACCACGTGTGCCAATGTTTGGTAGCAATGTTGGTGGTATAATTATCTATAGGATACCTTCCCAGCTCTCCCTGGGGTAAATGATTTGGAATTTTCACCCCCATCCCCAGGTGTCACGTTTGTCTTCATAACGTCAAATCGAAAATCAGTTTTCGAAAAGCTTTATTCGTGTACTTGTCAGTTTACAGCCACCATTGAGTGCATCACCACACATTGCACAGCAGTACCACATCACATCAGTGCCTGGCGAGGTTCTCTTGGCGTAGATGCTTCACTCTCGGGCTCAATCTGGGAGGACCTTCTCGATAGGAGGACTCTTGGCGCTCCTGTTCTTTACTCTCACTTACCTGTCCAGTTTTGCTCTCACGCGATGACGTTTATATTGTTGAAACTCATTGGTGATATACAAATGTATGTACATTTATATTGCAACAAGAAAAAACGTGTGTATCAGTGTATACATGTATACTGATCTGCTCAGATTGTTAAAGAGATTTTGGCGAT
>JAWQFJ010017603.1:0-22500 GCA_034096865.1 Theodoxus fluviatilis
TATGTTGATTTATGGCGATTTTTAATTCATGATAATTTATGATAATTTATGCTAATTTTTAATTTATACTAATTTATGGTATTTTTTTTTATTTATGTTACTTTATGTTTGGTTTTTAATTTATGTTAATTTATGCTAATTTATGCAATGCAGTTGCATATCATTTGCATTAACATAAATTATGCAAATTAGTATGCTCATATATCATCACAACCCTAAAACAGCAAAAACCCGCACATATTAGTCTGTTTAACCACTTCCTCCCCCTCTCAGGGCTATGCGCATCTCACCCTTTGAGGAGGAGGTCATGGCAGGCTTCTCTACCCCTTGTGGTCGTTACACCCCATGTTGGGAAACCTCACCGGCGAAATCGAAATGTGAGGAACCCCTGAGGTGCTTCGAGCACACTGGTGATCATATTCTCAGCTAATGGGGTATGGCCACTCCCCCATTGCTTTGAACGTTTATCACCAGTGGGGTAAGAAGCCTTAGAGACTAATTGCCCGAGTCAAAGTAAAAAAAATAGAAATCAGTATTTATAGGACATGGTTTCCTAGAACAAACAATGCCTGGTGTAACGATTGCATATTACTGCAAACATATGTTTTAAATAATAAAAATACAAACAAGTTGAGTAAATTCATATTTTTATAAATATCTGTTTTATTAAATAATATTGTGGTTTAAATATTAAACTTGTTCTTTTTAATACAATGTAAGTTTATGCTAAAAGGCAGTTGGTAGTTGGCAGTTGGCAGTTGGCTCGTGTGAGTTGTAGAGTTACTTCCCTTTGCTGGTTTGCTGTGTTTTTAGACTGGCTATTTTTACAACGTTTTCTAGATGTGGGTACTCAATCTAGTTGACAATGGACTAAGTACTTTTTCATTGAAGTGACCCTGCTTTACCAGAACTCTAAACATGTAAATGGTCTTGTTTTTAGCGAAAATATGTGTTTTTGTGAGAGAGAGGCACAATTCGATGGCGGCCTACAAAAGCGAATTCCTGCAGGCCAAAACAGCGTGGTTTAGATCATGCAATTAAGCGCATTTTTTTACATGCAGTGTACTCAATCTAATTGAAAATGGATTAAGTTCATCCAAAATAAGGCTACCAGTCTTTGGCAAGACTCTACAATATGTAATTGTCACGTTTTTAACGAAAATATGGTTGCATTTGTAGCAATGTAAACCTTAGAGGCAGTGAATGGGATAGGCCGACTTGACTTGGCCTATTTCGCGCGCACGCGAAGGTAAGTGTGTTTGTGTGCCTGTGAGTGTGTGTTTGTGTGTGTAAGTGTGCCAGTGTGTGTGTGTTTGTAAGAGAAAGGCACACTAATTAAAGGCGAGGTGATATTGTCAGAAACTAAACTTGCTTGCAGCCTGTCTCCTCAGATTGAAAAAGTCATTAGTTGACCAATTAATTTTAAAAAGTGAGCAGCTGCCTCATTAGGGGTGAGCTGGCAGCCCTAATCTCTAAACTACTTGTGTGTGTGTGAGTATGTGTGTGTGAGTGTGTGAGTATGTGTGTGTTTGCATATGTGTGTGTGTGTGTGTGCATATTTGTGTGTGTGTGTGAGAGTTTGTGTGTGTGTGTGTGTGTGTGTGCATATGTGTGTGTGTGTGTGTGTGCATATGTGTGTGTGTGTGCATATGTGTGTGTGTGTGCATGTGTGTATGTGTGTGCATATATGTGTGTGTGTGTGTGCATATGTGTGTGTGTGTGCATATGTGTGTGTGTGCATATGTGTGTGTGTGCATATGTGAGTGTGTGTGTGCATATGAGTGTGTGTGTGTGTGTGCATATATGTGTGTGTGTGTGTGTGTTTGCTTCCACCTCCCCGGCTCGATATGCTTCTCCATTGTTTGTTATTGTTGTCGCATGATTCATCGAAAAGGAAGGGTGATCGAGAAAGTACATTTGTTATCATTGCCAATAGTCAGTGTGACAGATACATGTCGATAAGCATGCGATCGAGAATTGAGAACCGCTAACAAAACCCTCGAAGGATTCGCCTCCAACAACGCCTCTACCAGTGAGAGAATCAACTGACGGATTCAAGATAGACGGACAGACAACTTGAGAAATTCGAAGAATCCCTTTGTTTAGACAGGTGAATCAAAACTGAATGTTCTGCAGATGAAAGAGACCGTAGTGCAAGCATGCACCGTTCAACTTGACATTATTTTACCTCAGCAACATCTTCTCTAGGAGCTGTTGCTAAGACATGCTCAATATGTACGCCTTTTGCTTCAGTCTTACCCTCTGTTCAGACCGTCACCGCGTCCAGCATCTTCAGACTCTGATCAGGTTGGAGAACTCTCCGAGAATCCGCAAATTTTCTAGAAAATGTTTCTGATTTCCGATAAGACAAAAAGAAAAAGTTTTCCGAGAAAAATAAAATCAGAGCCAACAAAAGTTGCGTTTAAAAACTACTTTCATCTCTTGCGACTCCGCGCTTTCACGTTTAGGCATGGGAAGTTACATGAGAGATTACAAGGGGGTCCACAAAATGCTCATATTCAACCGGAGGGGAAGCTTTGCCCTCTGGACCCCCTAACAGGGCAAAGGCCCCAGATACCACTGAGGTCTAGGTGGGCCCTAAACCCCGACCATTTTCGTTTTTTTTTTTTTTTTTTTTGGGGGGGGGGGGCCAGTTGTCTCCAGTCTGCTGATAAGGGCTGTAGTTGCATCCACTTCTCGACGTGGAATTTCCCTCTCACGTGTTCCCAACAGCCGAACGCGAGGAGACCGCGATGTGATCCACGTTGCGTGGTTCGCTTTCCACTGAGATGAAGGGCCAGCCGCCTCTGCCCCGCAGCGATGGACGGAGTCAGCAAAACAGATGCGCCGTATGAAAGATATCTGAATGAAACAGAATGAACATTCATTGATGATCAATATCTCGACTTGACATCGCTGTCTGTCATAAGGAATTAAACCCATACTTATCATCATTACGGGGGAAAATAAGGTCACTGGACATTTTCCACGGCTTTGATTTATCATATCGTGCTCTCGGCTGTTGTTGTGCAACTTCCAGCAAACTTTCTCTGTAGCTCACACGTGAACATCAGGCGCGTGACTTCTACTTCAGTGAGTCGACAAAGAAAGTGAGTGAACGGTAACCTTTTCCACATAGGGCCTATATAGTGATTCATACTTACCTTTCGTCTCGTCGTCTCTTTGTGAGACTGTGAGCAGTGAAGGGAAGGTCTCGCAAGTGGCGCAGTCTCTACTCGAGATATGAGGTTTGAAAAGCTCAGAGCCCGGACACGGATCCGTTGAAAAGACAGACATCACTGGAAAACGTGAGGAAACTCAGTCATATTTCCGATAAAATTGTCGATCTTTTCTCAACTGCAAAAAGACAGGATTCCAAAATCTCCACCATTCATTACGGAATTCTAAACACGAAAAAGAAGTGGAACACAAGGTGTTTTACCCAAATTAACGAGCACTCTACATCTTTTTATTGCGACTCATATCGAACAGCTGACTGAATTACTATCTTTATACAAAGGTCGTTAAGGACATTTTCAGAGCACTGCAAATGTCCAGAAAGACTACAGAAGAAATGTGCCACTGATTCCATGCCCCACACTTTGTTTCCTTCCTATCTTTGCCCCGGATGTTGCTTCTCGAGGAAGGCAGAGAGAGCCTTGGTACTTCCGCCCTGCGTGAGTCCGTACGTCTGCGCTCCTGAGTGGCAAACAACCCATCCTAACCCTTAAAGCCTTCGCACACGAGGCAGTTCCACTTATTCAACTCGATTGCTTCCCATGCATTGCTTCGTGTGCGATGTCGGTTGAAAGCAACAGGCATTCCAAGCAACATTCCACGCCTCTGGCAACTGAATTGCTCGCCGTAAAATATGTTCTAATTTCTGGGACAGTCAGGTGCCATGCTCTGTGAATCCACCAATCACAGAGCACCTGCCTATGACGTCAACGTTTACCGCAGAAAATAATGTGTTCAACAATGGTGTTAACCACTCTGACTAATACAGAGACGCTTCCATAAATATAACGTGGCGAGAGGTGAAAGGTCACTGTGGAAGCGTGTGCGAGCTCTTGACATTCAAGATGATCTACGACGGAAAGCGTTGTTACTACACTTTGCCGGTGACAAAGTGTACGACATCTACGATGCATTCACCGACCAACAGAATGGAAATGGCGCGATGATCGGCGACCCATCCGACCAACACAGCAACGAATATGGCGTTCTCAAACAGTCCCTCAATGTGTATTTCACCCCCAAACAGAACGGTGCGTTTCAAACCTTCAAATTCCGACAGGCAAAACAAAGCGAAGGTGAAAACATTGATGCTTTTTGTACACGACTGCGAGGTCTTGCAGCACACTGTGAGTTCGCAGATCTGGATCGAGAAATTCTAGCGCAGATCTTTCAAGGACGCAGCTCCTCCAGAGTGAGGCGCAAAGCTCTCAAAGACAATCCGACACTCAAACAAGTTCTGGATGACGATAAATCACTCGAACTTTCGGACAAACGAGCGACCGAAATCGAACAAACATACAGTAGTGCAGGATCAACTGTAAATGTGGTGAACAGATCTAGAGGGCGGGGTGGACACAGAGGCGACACACGTCAGCGGCACGACAACTCCCTGACCAGCAGCAGAAGTTACAGTCGTAGTGGCGACATCCCTGCACATGGCGGCGGCAGTTTCAGTCGTGATGGCAATCATGACACAAGAGGCAGACATGGACAGATTCAAAACAGATGTACACATCCTGGATCTACACAGTCTACCTCTACATGCAAATACTGTGGCGGAAGAGTTCCACATTTACAAGGGTGCCCAGCAAGAGGCAAAGAGTGCAAATTTTGTCACAAAATCGGACCTTTTGCCAGAGTGTCCCGATCTTCCAAGAAAGTGAGACAACTTTCTTTCTTTCCAGTAGAACAAGATGAGGAACAGGTTTCCAGCAGCGACGAGAATCTATTCACCGTCACATCCAACAAGAACATCCTACCAAAGAGCCCCATCGTTGAAATCCACGTTTTCAACAACCCTATCAATTTTCTTGTCGACACAGGTGCAACTGTGAACATTATGTGTAGTAAAACGTTCAACCGGGTGTGCCCCAAGATGAAACTCTCTGGACCATCCCCATTGATCTACGCCTATGGTTCGAGTACGCCATTGCCAGTGATAAGACACTTTTCAACCCAACTTCAGTTCAAGGGCAGTAGGATCAACACTACGTTCTACGTAGTTGAGAATTCTTCCCAAAAGACAAATGATCTACTGAGTGCCCAGACGGCACAGTCCCTTGGTCTGATCCAATTTGCCTTCACTGCGGTGCAGAACCCGACCACTATTCCTGAGGAGTTCCCCAGTCTGTTCGACAGTAAGAGGGGTCACATCAAAGTCACTAAAATCAAGCTACACATCGACGACAGTGTTACCCCGGTGATACAAAAACACCGTCGGATTCCATTCCATATCCGTAAGGATGTGGAAAAGGAACTGGAACGTCAGGAGAAGGAAGACATCATCGAAAAGGTTGAAGGTCCTACTCCGTGGGTGAGCCCAATAGTTGTTGTTCCCAAGAAAACTGGATGCGTCAGAGTATGCGTTGACAAGCGAGAGCCAAACAAAGCAATCAAGCGTGAAAAACATTGGATTCCAACACTAGACGATCTCATTGCAGATCTGAATGGCTCAAGAATTTTCAGCAAGTTGGATATGATCAATGCTTATCATCAACTTGAGCTGGACGAATCTAGCAGATTCGTGACTACATTCACGACGCATTTTGGTCTTCGACGCTACAAACGACTCATGTTTGGAGTCAACGCTGCAGCTGAAATTTTTCAGAATACAATTTCAGAGCTGCTGAGTGATATCCCTAGGGCAAAGAGCATGTCTGATGAGATAATCGTCCATGGGAAGAATCAAGAGGAGCACGACAGAGCTCTCCGAGCTACCCTCAAGAAACTACATGAATACGAGGCTAAGCTCAACAAAGGAAAATTTATCTTTTCCACTGATCAACTTGTATTTTTTGGACGCGTTTTGGGGAAAAACGGCATTGCAGCTGATCCAAAAAAAGTCAAGTCTGTCAACAACGCTGAACCCTCCAAGAACGCCAGTGAAGTCCGTTCTTTCCTGGAATTCACACAATACATGTCCAGATTCATTCCAGGTTACGCAACCCTGACGGAGCCCCTCAGAAGACTGACACGGCAAGACATTCCCTGGATATGGTCCACGAAAGAACAGCAAGTATTTGACCGGCTCAAACAGTCTCTGACAGAGACACCTGTCGTGGCCTACTTTGACCCACCCAAGAAGACGACCGTCCTAGTAGATGCCAGTCCGGTAGGGTTAGGAGCAATTCTCATGCAAGATGACAAGCCTATCTGCTATGCGAGTAAGGCGCTGACCGAAACAGAACAACGCTACAGCCAGACCGACAGAGAGATGATGGCAGTAGTGTTCGGAGTAGAACACTATCATCTGTACCTGTTTGACGCAGCGTTCACTGTCATCACAGATCACAAACCTCTCATTGGAATAATGAAGAGCCAAAATCAAACATCAGCCAGAATCGAGAGATGGATATTGAGACTGATGCCGTACGAAATGGATCTAGTCTATCAGCCAGGAAAGGATGACATGAATCCTTCAGACTATCTGAGTCGTCATCCCCAAGAAAAGGCAACAACAGACAACAAAGCAGAAATCTACATAAACTATATTGCTCACAATGCTGTCCCCAAGGCAATGACTGCAGAAGAAGGCAAGACAGCTACACAAGAAGACAGAGCCTTGCAGAAAGTGATGGTGTCTGTGGACTGACCCAGACATCTCCATTTTTGCCAGATTTCGAGACGAGATCTCCGCACATGATGAACTGATTCTTCAAGGTACCCGCCTGGCGATTCCAAAGTCCCTTCAACAGAAAATTGTGGAAATTGCCCACCAGTCACATCAAGGAATAGTGAAGACAAAACGATGCATCAGAGAAAAAGTATGGTTTCCTGGCATCGACAAGATGGTCGAAGACACAGTGAAATCATGCATTCCATGCCAAGTCTCATATCCAGGTCCCAAGACACGAGAGTGAATTGTTCCGGCACCAATACCGTCACAGACATGAAAGTCGCTCGCAGTTGATTTTGCCGGACCATTCCCGAGCGGCGAATACATGATGGTAGTCATCGAAGAACACTCCCGATTTCCCGAAGTCGAAATCATATCTGGCACTTCAGCAAGAATAGTTCTTCCTCGCTTAAACTCGATTTTTGCACGCCAAGGTATCCCGGAAGTCATCAAGTCTGACAACGGCCCCCCCCCCCCCTTCAATGGACATGAATTCAGAGAATTCACATCGAACTACCGTATCAAAATCTGGAAAATTACACCACTATGGCCTGAAGCCAACGGTGAAGCTGAGCGCTTCATGACGACGCTGAACAAGCACGTCCGAACGTCCGAGACGGCGAACATGAATTGGAAGACCCAATTACCCACTTTCTTGCGACACTACCATGGCACTCCCCACAGCGCCATCGGTATCTCTCCATACGAAGCACTGACAGGCCGCAAGATGAACATTGGTTTGCCTAACTCTCCACTACTTCAAAATCCAATTTTGAAGTCACGTGTCATATACAACGACGCCGTGAACAAGCAGAAGATGGCTGAGTATGCCGACGCCAGACGACACGCCAAACCATGTGGCATAAAAGCTGGCGACCACGTGTTGGTGAAACAAAGAAAATACAACAAACTGTCAACACCCTATTCTACACATCCCTATGGCAGACGGAAGGGAGTGCAGCAAAAGAGAAGAATTGAGTTTGTACGTCATACTGAAAGGTCATAATTATTTGACGTCGCTTGTACTTCGGGCGAGGTTCGAGAATAACAGTAAAGAAGAAAGCAAGATCAACACGAGCTGTTGATTGTCATTAGTTATGAAACACAAAGACCGTGCTTGTGCGTCATTTCCTGCCCCAAAAATGGACCCAGTGGGACGACACTATTCTTGAGACAGGACGGAGCAGGTATAAAAAGGGCTTGAAAAGTAGAATTTCCAGCTGTCTCGTTACCTGTCGCCCAACAGGAAAGCTCAGAAGAAAACCACTCAGCCAACTGCTGCTTACTGACAGCCGCAGAGTTTTGTCCTTCGAATCGGTGCTCGGGGAATCGAAATGACAGCAGGTCAGGTCATCGTATTAGACATGCATAGTCATCCATCCACGTGCTCTTTCTAAATCGATCACAAGACACAGCTGCTTCGTTCTGTAAGGGTCGACGGGGAAGCAACACCTGTGACGACGGAATTTGCAAATTGAAGAAAAATGGCGTTGAAGCAAAGTTGTGATCCTTCGACTGAGTAGCCCTCTCAGCAGTTGACAAAACCAAGCGGTGGCAAATTGAAAGCTCCTTCGTGAACAGGCACACAAATCTATTCAATATTTAAAATATGATAGGGGAATCGTCTGCACGTTCCATGCACGGGAGCTCAAAACCTCCAGACGCCTTTCCCCTGTGAGTCCGAGGTTACAGTAGTCCCAACTCTCCCTATGTGATTCATAAAGAGTGAATAACTAGGGATTCAAGACTTGAACTTGCCTTTTCTCTAAACAGCTCTAGCAATTTTTCTGATATGCCGACAAACTTCATTCATTCATTCATTCATTCATTCATTCATTCATTCATTCATTCATTCATTCATTCATTCATTCATTCATTCATTCATTCATACATTCATTCATTCATTCATTCATTCATTCATTCATTCATTCGTTCGTTCATTCGTTCATTCATTCATTCATTCATTCATTCATTCGTTCGTTCATTTGTTCATTCATTCATTCATTTATTCATTCTAAACTCAAAAAGGTTGCATCGTTCTAGACTCAAAAAGGTTGCATTACATGCTAAGTAGTTTATTTCGTCTTTCTATTTAAGAGGAGGAAGCCGACGGAGACTTGAGGATTTAACTTTCACTCAGATTGTGTATCTGAACAATCCCGCGAAATATGGAAGGTAGGTGGTTTAAGTTCATGACAGTAATCGGTGGTTGTCTGACGGCCTTCCTGCTTGCTGTCAAGTTGCCCGACGCTGCTGTGACACTTTGGATTCGTCCAAGGCTGGGGACTTTGACCATGGCCTGGCGTTGTCAATGGGAGTATCGTGGTTCACGATGCACAGAAGGGTTCAGGGTCTCATCAAGTGTTTGCAGTGAGCATGCCGTATGCTGTTATTTTGGAAACTAGGAAACCGAGAAGCCACTTAGAGTCCCCAGGACGGAGAATGCTTGACAACCTGTGGCGGACGAGCCCTCACATATGCACAGTCCATTCTCGTCGACATGTGCGTGTCCATGTGACGAATTACAGGCACACACTGTCCCTTCGTTCCGTGTTGCAGGGGTCGGGATTCGGTTCTTGGTGCTGACTCTACACTGTTAACGCCGGCAATGTCTGTGGGTGTGCTGTTTAAATTTTCTCTCCTACAATTATATATCTTTCATTTTGTCAAGAATTGCAATCATCGAATAATGATGATGGTGATGATGACGATAATGATGATGATGATGACGACGACGATAATGATGATGATGATGACGACGACGATGACGACGACGACGACGACGATGATGATGATGATGATGATGATGATGATGATGATGATGATGATGATGATGATGATGATGATGATGATGATGATGATGATGATGATGATGATGATGATGATGATGATGATGATGATGATGATGATGATAACAATTTTACGACCTTTCAACCTTCGTAAGCTATGACGGGTTAGAGTAAAGGCAAGTCAAGTCACGATTTCCCTAGTTGTTTGCCTCTAACGAATCGCGTAGGGACACGCTGTGGATCTATTCTTACCTCCAACCCACAAGATGTGTTTTGACGGGTTTTGCTTTCTATAGTCCTCAAAGAAGACAAAAACAGCAACCTGTGAGAGGCAGTCAAGACAAACAACATCAAATGGAGAATTGCATTGCTTTCCCGCCATGTCTTGTCTTGATGGACAAGAGCGCCTTTACTCTGACGTTTTTCGACCATTTCATAACGTTCGTTCCCACCCCATTTGCATCGATGTTATGATTTACGATCGGACTTTGTTCGCGTCCTTTGTACAGTGTGTAGGCGCCGAGGATCCGACACAACTGTTAGAAACCGTGGAGTTCATGAACTGTAGGTATATGTCATCGGGCTCCTCATCTGATACCTTCTCCGGCGTCGTTGTGGCAACTGCCTATTTTGTGAGATCGTAGTGGCTAGGGGGCCTAGATAATGATAGTCTATACTAGTGTGCTCTAATAGACGTTGCGACGCTTTAATTCTCGCAACAGTCTCTTCGTTCCCATCGTCTCGTCGTGATCCCAGTGTTAATCGCACCATGCTTCCCACCTTCTCAGCCCAACAGCCTGCCACAAATCCAATTTTCCCGGGCAATTGCCCGCCATGTCACAGTTGTCACAACGGGTTTGATTGATAGTGCGCACAAGATGAAATAGGACTCGCCCTGGCCATCCAGGAAGAACTGGCTGGCCCCCACAGAGTTTGACGTCTCCAACTAAGGAACAGAAGAAAGGAGCAAGGGTAAACGATGGTGACATTATCTCAGACTCGTCGCATGCGAGCAGACACGAAGACAGCTACAACTGGACTGTATTTAAAAAAGAGAAGAGAGTAAGAAAGGAATACTAACACGTAAAAGAACATGGATTAATGATTTTCATCCTGTTTTTATATTGTATTCTTGTCACTGGAACAGAGGCAAGGACCATGATATCCCAGCGTCGCTTTAGGAAGGGTAGAGTAAAGAGGAAGAAGAGATGGGAATATCCAATAGATAGATTCAATGGTCTACAGAATCATTAAAGAGTGAGCTGCAATGTCATTCCGGTGATCTAGACAAATAAACGAAAAATGAAAACAGTACGTCATCAACGTCTTAGTAAAATGAGCAGAGAGAGAGAGAGAGAGAGAGAGAGAGAGAGAGAGAGAGAGAAACAGACAGACAGACAGACAGACAGACAGAGAGGGGGGAAGCAAGCAAGAAAGAAACAGATAAAGAAAGAAACAGAGAAAGAAAGAAAGAAACAGAGAGAAAGAAAGAAACAGAAAAAAGAATCAAAGAGAAAGAAAGAAAGAAACAGGGAGAAAGAAAGAAAGAAACAGGGGGAAAGAAAGAAAGAAACAGGGAGAAAGAAAGAAAGAAAGAAAGAGAGAAGAAAGAAAGAAAGAAAGAAAGTAAAAGAAGGAAAACTGAATCACTGGAGCAGACTTAAAGGGAACCAACGGGGCAGGCGATCTCGGAAAGGTACACCATCATGTCACCTTTGAAAACACGGGGATAAAACAAAACCATAGTGCGCCAATGGACTGACTGACTTTTTGGGCTTCCAGACACAGCTGATGGACAGGGGAAGCAAGGCACAATGGCTCTTTGCAGCTTTTATTTCAGGAGGCCATTGTAAGGCGTGAGATGCTCTGTCGACATACGTCAGGGTTAACGAAGCAGAAACAGGAAGTGAGGTCAAAGGGGGAGTGAGTGGTGAGTGCTCCAGCGTGGGCGAGAGCAGCTGGCGAACAACTATAGGCTCATGGCAGAGCGAAGAAAAGAAGGTGGCTGAAGGGCATTAATAATGAAACGAGGCGAGAACATCATATAGTCTTTGTCTACGCAAGGGTGCTAATCTTTTCCTATGTGCTGATGTATATGGACACATGCAAGACAATATGGCACATATTCTAGACAAAACCTTGTGGTCAAAAGACAAATGAGTTTCACGACCTTAAGCGAGAACCGAACTCGCTACCTCATGTTTAAACCCCGGGAAGTGGAGACGTGCCGGGACAAGAACAAGGCGAAGCAGATCTTGCAGTCTAATCTGTATTTCACCTTTGGTATTCTCGTCATGGCAGACGGAAGGGAGTGCAGCTAAACTAATATGGAAACAGGATGGCTTGGTTGCATAATAGTGGAACATCTGAGATAGATAGTGTCATATCCTAGACCGCAGAGTATCCTAAAACGTAGAGCGTGACCTACTTGCATATTATTAACATGACGTGTTCACCAGCCAAATCTTGTGATTGGACAATGCCCTGCAGAGATGACTTTCCCCCGCCTACTCTTGTTATCTTAACTGTGATTAACCGGTTGTAACGGAGAGCGTTGTATGAAATCTCGGACTCAAAGATTTTTGTCTTTGCTGCGTGTGATTACACAAACATTTCTAGAGGAAAGTACCATTTGATCGGGTAATACGGTGAAAGAAAACGATGAAAATCCATATTTCGTCATGTTAATAATATGCAAGTACGTCACGCTCTACGTTTTAGGATACTCTACGATCTAGGATATGACAATAGCATTGTCGACAATGGCAGGCAGTGATGGTGGCAAAAACGACTCAAACAAGTGTAGTTTAAATTTCGTCAACGTTAGAGTCCATCATCGGCGTCGTCATATCATCATTTTCATCATCATCATCATCATCATCATCATCATCATCAGCAGCAGCAGCAGCAGCAGCAGCAGCAGCAGCATCGACATCATCGTCGTCGTCGTCGTCGTCGTCGCCGTCATCGTCGTCGTTTTTATCAATGCCACGTACTGGAAACCATTTTTCGTTTCGCCATCTGGAAGGGAGATGTTTCAATCTCTTCTCGGTTACATTCTTCAGGCTAAGGAGAGCGAAGTGGCCAGGCAAGTGAAATTTAAAAGCATGTGTGATCGCCAAAAAGCTGGAGATTTCCTAAGCCTGAGATGGCACATCAGCTGGACAGATCACAAGTCGTGGCATAGAGGCTTTCTGCGTGAATACATCGACCAGTAATGACAAAGTTTCGAGAAGCGTGTGGACAACAAAGAAGACTAAAAACTGTGGTTTCTATCACGAGAGGAAGACCGGGGCTGTTATCAGCTGGAGCAAGATGCGCGCCAATCGGAGGGGTGAGAGCGTGTGATCACAGAGTGCCGACGCTCAAGTTCAAAGGTTGGAGCGCTCCCATGTGTCGCTTGCGGCTACCGTTAGCGGCGTTTGAAGCTGCAAGGAATCTTCGCCATTGGCTCTCTCCATCAGGAGTAAAACTGGGTTCCTGTGAGGGCAGCTACGGCACAGTGATGTGCGATTTATTAACCCTTGTACGCGACCTTGACCAGCATCGAGTTGGAATGCTCGCTGGGAGTGGAGATGATGCTGGTATCCGACTGCGCGCATGCGTCCTATCTGCCCACTTATGTGTGTGTCATCAGGTGAAAGTACGGAATTGATGAAGTGGCCCGGTGATCAGGGGTTAAAATGCAAAGCGGTGTGTGACTTAGACGTTGGTGATAAATGGCTGTGTAAAACCAATAGTTTTGCCTTTGTCTCTACCGATCATGCAGCGTGGAGAGGCGGTCGGCCGTTGTGCCGATGCGAGAGCAGGAGAGCGGGAGATGGCATTATCGCGCCCAATTTGTGCACACCACGCCCAGATGCCTCCCAGCGCACTCTGCCGCTATGGCAGCTCCACAGAAAAGTGGAGGGCCGCTACTGCAGCGGAAGCTTCACAAGATAAAAGACCACAAGGTCTGCAGCACATTCCGGGAGAGAGAACATACAGGCAGGCAGGCAAGGAGAAGAAAACGTGGAGCGTCATATCACTTGGTTTCATGCCTTGACAATCTCGTTGCGCGTGTCCGCCATCGAGCACAATGCGAGTTTTGCATGGTTGAGTCCTGGCTAATGGTCCGTGCATGATCAGACGAGATTGCGATCAGTGCGATCCAAGTCAAGCGCTAGAGATGGCTGTCGCTGCTTGATAAGAACGAGACTGCTGCTCGTTCGGTGAAGCGCGTTACGAAAGACGTGACTTGACGGGTCCCTTGCGCGACTTGCCAGCTTTTCTTTTTTAGCGTGCTGCATTCTACACATCCAGGATCGCCTCGAGGCCTCTCCTATTTCGTGCAGGAATGTGCCAGCACTCACACTGGAATGGCTGCACATATTAATTTCTTCTACGGTGTCTGTTCACTTTCTTGGGTCCCAGACTACTTTACATTTTAGCTCCCAATCTTGCGGCCACATAAGTCATCATCTCTGTCTTGCTCAGGTGCAAAAGTGTACAACTCCCTTCTCCATGAAATTAGGTTAGCACATTCCACTAGTGTTTTCAAGGTCCGTTCAGAAAAATTGAACAACAGAAATGAAACCAAAATTAATTGTGCAGAATGATATCGTCATTTGTGTTTCTGAACTTTCATAAAGTTTAGTAATGTTCGTAGTTTTATTTTAGTGTAAATGTGTGTGTTCAAGGACTACATGAAATATAGGCTATGTGCCTAACTTAATACCCTGGCGAAATAGATTCATTCATTTTCTTAAGATTGTCCACGCAAATAAATCCGCAGACATATTGGGCGCATTGATTTCCTTCCTTGAGAAATGTTCAAACAGATGGCTGTTTATTCTTCCACTGCCCAATCAGGGATCGAGTAGTCGAGGGTGTGGAACTACAATAGGAACTGATGGGGTGAATGGATAGTGTTTTACGGCCTCTAAGCCTTTGTAGGCTATGTAAGACCATTAAGCACGAAAATCACTAGAAGTAGAACGGTTGATAGTAAACGCAAATCAAGTCACGGTGTCCCTAGCTATTCTCCTCTTACGAATCGCGTAGGGAGACGCGGTGGGTCAATTCTTACCCCAAACCCACAGGGGGATTAGGAACTGAACACTTTGAGGAAGCATGTTTCCGATGAAACAGCATCTCTTGCCAAAAATTGCACCAGGAAAGTCCTGACGAAGATTTCTTCATTTCACCACGAGCATGAGCCACGACTATTGCAGTTATTGACACAAAGATGCCTGATTACATGAGACAACTGGTCGGCTGGTCGCTCTTGCCTGCTCTGCAAGGATGTCTGCAAGCACCATAGTAATGAATTAGCGGGTAACCACTCTCTTTATCTGGGATTTTATGGCAAAAGACTGGGCCTCCTGGGGGCACACAGTATCACAAGGCATAGAGTTCGCCGAGAAGATAAGATACATGTGAAGGGGAGAACTGCGGGCAATGACTTAAAATACGCCCATACCCTCAGCGTTCATATGTTCTACGTGCGGAATATGCTGCCATTCAGACTTGAACATTTTAGCCAGAGCCCTTGCTGTTCACCAATCTGACTCCAATGTGCAGCCCCTTGTCTCTTGAGACATGCAGAGGCCAGAGAGATGTTCTGGACAGGGTCAAAGGATGCGGTCAAAGAAATAGCCAGGTTTGCTCAGCGCATCTGGAAATAATGTCCGCTTAGGCACACAATTGATCGGAACGGAAGGACTGAGTGCTCGTTATCGAAAATAATGATGTCATTAATCCGCGTATCCTTCGACGAAAGTATGTTGTTTATGTAGCTGTGTGATTGCTGGGGCTAATGCGTACGACAGGGGACACTCTCCAACCCGTAGGCGACATGGTATACCTTGATTTCCGACATTGCTGACCGAATCATGTGCCTTGTTATGACTAATGAGAGAATGAACACTCCTGCGTATTTTCAAGTACGATGGTCGTACAACGAGCGTCGGAGTCTGCTCCAAGTATTCAGCCGTGAACACGCGAAACCCATCGCACGGTTGTCGGGCTACTGCAACACAAGCAAGAATCAGCAACCAGGCTGTTGTAAACGGAACTGATGAGCCTGCCAAAGAGTCCGACTACCTGAAAATATAGGTTTATTCCATTACAAGATCTCTGGGAGAGTTGGATCCATAAGACAGAATAGTCTCCTTGCGTTCCTTCTCGTCAAAAAGGAAAGGCAGGGACAAACCCTCCTATTTGTAATGCACTTTTCCTGTTAGGAGACTTGTTTGGATCAATTGACTTTATCAGCAGTCAGAACTGAAAATCAATCTGGAACATATCCAGTCTCACAAGTCTCCAACACAGCCAACACTAGGGGCTTGATAGGCTTCCGCAATCCTTGGCCACCTAAAAACCCATACTTAGGCATTTGCACGGGAGAGATCACTCCATCTTTGCAGCAAAGCAGGGCAGGACAAGAGAGCAAAATGTTTTTCAAGCTTCAACTTTCGCAACCAGAGATCCGTCCAACAGCCAGCTGACAACCTCTGAGACATCCACCTTCACTGGAGGCGACTGATCCCACATCTCTCAGGCGCTGCAAGCACGTGACGCATTGGCAAAAACCACAGTCTTTCGGAAGCACTGGGAAGCGTGGGGGCAGAGATTCTGAAGGATTTTCTGAACTCTCGACCCCTGGTGGTCCTAGGAGCAGTAGGCGTTGCCAATGAAAACTTCGCCTTGTGGAAGTCAAGTGATTCATGATGTTGGAGAGACTCTCATGTAAACATTGTGATGTTCGTTTCGGGTTTATTAGTGTGGCTCACCCTCTTGGCATCTAGGGGAGGGTTTCAGACGGCGTGGTCCAGTCCCTGCTCAAAATGACCGGCAAACTTATTTCCGTCGATGCGAACTTTATTACTCCATAATGCGGCATAATTTTAACATCTTTATCAATGTGTCGTCGCCACTGGGTCGTGCTTGACGAATGTTGTTGAGGCAGCTCATCTTGCCATGTAAATTCCGCGAAACGCACAAATGATCCAATGTTAATGCAAAACTATTGCAAGGGGGTCTTACATGGGCCATTGAGTGGGCTTTGAGGTGCAGTGACTAATACCACCATCACGACGAAATGCAAACAGCAGTACCACGAGGTAGCGGTAGCAACCGCTACACTCTTAAGCCCTTTAATCAGGAGCCAAACCAAGCATTAAATCACTAGCCTTAGTCTTGTCGTCAGAGTCTTCGAACGACTCTGGTAAAATGTTCATTGCACTGTGACTAACATTGCTGCTTCATTATTTTGACCAGATAACTGAATGGCAGCAGCAGCAGCAGTAGCAGCACCATCGCCCCACCGCCACGACCAGTAATGGTGACAGCAGTAGAATCAGGAGAAGCTACGAGAACATTACCACTTATATTATTCATCTCCAGCGATATTTGGACGCACGTTACATGGGGATAGACTGACGTTTGAAGGTTGGTAGAAACGGAAACAACGCCCTATTACCTGAAACGCCTCTTTCTGATATCAAAATCCATGCAGATTGCGTGCTATGTGGGTGAGATTGTCAGGTTTGGGGACTGATACGGTTACAGATCCTCTTGGTTGGTTGTTTCAAAATACCATGCAAGTTGATTGATCAAATGAAGGCCCCCCAAAAAAGGAAAGAAAAAAAATTTGCTAGAATTATTTGTCTTGTCTTGTCTTTGTCTTTGTCTTTGTCTTTCTCTTTGTCTATGTCTATGTCTTTTCTTGTCTTGTCTTGTCTTGTCTTGTCTTGTCTTGTCTTGTCTTGTCTTGTCTTGTCTTGCCTTGTCTTGTCTTGTCTTGTCTTGCCTTGTCTTGTCTTGTCTTGTCTTGTCTTTGTCTTGTCTTGTCTTGTCTTGTCTTGTCTTGTCTTGTCTTGTCTTGTCTTGTCTTGTCTTGTCTTGTCTTGTCTTGTCTTGTCTTGTCCGGTCCGGTCCGGTCTGGTCTAGTCTCGTCTCTCTCTCTCTCTCTCTCTCTCTCTCTCTCTCTCTCTCTCTCTCTACATATGTATATATAACACTCCAAACGAAATATGTTACACAGACCCCTTTTCTTCGATCTCAAGCACTGAAGCCATTTGGTTTGTTCACTTTCTCTGCACCTCGAGATGTCAAACAAGAGGTTGTAATATGTACACATACTGTATGTACATATACTGTATGTATGTTTATTCTGGAACTTGTATGATATACTTTTTTTTTCTTGAGAACGATTTTCCCCGGAAAATTTATCAGATTTGTATTGTAATACAAAAGAATATGGAATTTAGAGCCTACACTAATCTCCCTGGAAAATCAATAATAAGCCAAATGGATGTTGAATCATCTGGCAACAAGGGAGGAAGGTTATAAAAAACAAAATATTCACATCTGACCAACTAACAATTTATTTGAACAATCGTACCACTCGATTTTGGCCAAATCTAAACGTCAACGATAATTCGAAAAAGCAAATACGAACAGCTTGTTTTGGCGTCCTCAGAAATCTATGCCACTCCCAGTTAGTGGCAAACATCATGGACACTTTGACATGGCATTCTCAAGTGAAAATAACATTAAAAAACCAGGACAAGATCGAAAGGTACCTAGAGCTCCAACCGAAACACATGTAACACCAGTCGTCACCAGCTTATTGGCAAGCAGCATACCTGGACTCTCATCACATACTGAGAAACTGCCATGCAGACACAAAGCACAGTCTCTCCTGAAAGCTGCCCTCTTCGGCAGTGCCCACATTCTAAAGAGAACCCATGATCCCCAGAAACCTGTAGCATTACGGGACCAAGGACCAACAGAAGAGTCTTGGATAAAGACAACAATAACGATCATGGTACTGAAGCCATTTCAAGAGGGATACACAAGACACTAGTTTTCGGGAATATCCTCTCAATTGCCCTGTTCAGCACCCACTGCATGATAAAATTTAAGACCCTGATCGATAATTGAACCCTGAGCTACTAGGTAACAGTTGAAAGTGCTGGTCACTTGGCTAGGTTTCCTCATTCCATTCTTGGTGCTTTCCGTGCTTGTCAAAGCA
This sequence comes from Theodoxus fluviatilis, assembly GCA_034096865.1. Lineage (NCBI taxonomy): Eukaryota > Metazoa > Mollusca > Gastropoda > Cycloneritida > Neritidae > Theodoxus > Theodoxus fluviatilis. The sequence goes on from JAWQFJ010017603.1 coordinate 18,662, forward strand.
TCTTCAGTATTCGTCACTTAGTTTGACGTGTCAGTAGGATATTTTCACATATGATTATGGGTTTTGTGCACTGCAAAGATGACAACCGTTGCCGTAGCGAACGCTTCCAAAGAAGACAAAAACACCAAAAAGAAAGAGCGTATCCCTAGAGAATAGTCATTTTAGAACTAAAGCGTCTCACTCTTATCAAGTTTTCATAAGTTTCCCTGAAAACATTCGCTTACAACCCATACAAAACGCAATTATCATGTTTCCATTTCCCCCTTTTCCAATATTTTGAGGCTTTGTAATTTTTTTTACCGTGTCCACACCTGACCTACACATTTTTAAGAGTGAAGAGGCGCCTCTTCTATGTTTCGTGTTTTGTTCATTGCCTGCTATGTTAATTAATTGTATTGTATTTAACTCTTCTTTATTTCAATTGTACAGCGTGCGAGTGTAGGAATGCTTTGTATGAGTGTGGACTTTTCATTGTAAACGCCATGAGCTTGCCTATTAGGGAAGGTATGTGCGTATAAGTAATCTGTATTATTATTATTATAAGAGTACAGGGGGGCTTATTGAGGCTTAAGAGTATTAATGTCCAAGACGCATAAAACTACAAGACTTATTACACGTTATTTAGGAAACAGTCATTTCACGAGAACCAGTGGTCCTGATCTTTAAAAGAAAAGAGAAAGCTCTCGCCATAAATAAGTTTTGTACTTAGTCTCCTATCAGCACATCAGTAAATGTTGGCAGGAGTATCAGAACACAACAGAGGAGTACAACATAAATATGCTTTACTTTGTTGATTGGGATGATCATCTTGAACAGTTTTTGTCATGATTTGCTAAGTATCTTGATGATAATCTTGATGGATCGCATGCTGTTGAAGATTCTCACGATTATGATTTTTGTAATGATGATGATGATGATGATGATGATGATGATGATGATGATGATGATGATGATGATGATGATGATGATGATGATGATGATGATGATGATGATTATTGATGAAAATGAGTACATGATAATGATTGATATAATTCATGCTATGAAGACATGGATAGTGAGATATAATAATTATGGTGTATCGGTGATTTAAATAGTGATGGTAATGCTGGTAACTTAAATGTTGATGTTGTTGTTGTTGCTGTTGTTGATGAAGATGATGATTATTCTGCTGCTGCTGCTGCTGCTGCTGCTGCTGATGATGATGACGATGACAATGATGATGACGATGACGACAACAACGACGACGACGAAGGTAACGGTGACGGCGGTGGTGGAGGTGGAGGTGGTTGTGGTGGTGGTCGTGATGGTGGTTGTGGTGGTGGTGGTTGTATTGGTGGTAGTAGTGGTGGTGGTAGTGGTGGCGGTACTGATGATGATGATGATGATGATGATGATGATGATGATGATGATGATGATGATGATGACGACGACGACGACGATGACGATGCCGACGGTGATGGTGGTCGTGGTGGAGGCGAAGGTGGAGGTGGTGGTGGTGGTGATGGTGGTGGTGGTGGTGGTGATAGTGGTGGTGGTGATGGTGGTAGTGGTGGTGATGGTGGTAGTGATGGTGGTGGTAGTTGTGGTGGTGGTGGTGGTGATGATGATGATGATGATGATGATGATGATGATGATGATGATGATGATGATGATGATGATGATGATGTGAGCATGACAAGGCTGCTTTCATTTTCTTATGTATTTACTTCCCAATAAAAACCCAATGAAAAATAAGGTTTGTTTTGTTGCTGCTGCAGAAGTGCCCTCGCCTGTGATCATCCAGATGAGAAGTAAAGGCAAGACAAAAAAATAGAATGTTACAAACATGCCATCTTTGACATTTCATAAATGATTACCAAATCGTTTTTGAGCCAAGTTATTGATTTTTGGAACCGCCGTTTTTAAATAACGTGCAAAAATATTGCAATGTCTAAGAAAGAAATTCATTACGATGAACCTATCAAGTTGAAACACGATGCTGTAAAGGCGCTTGCGGGCAACGACCTGAGATACTGCAGAAGAAAGCACGCTATATTTCATCATGACAGAAGCCTGGGAGGACTCTCTGCAAACAACACACATCTGACTACATTGGTGACATGAGTTGCGGGACCTGTTCAACTCTATACATGAAAGAATCGTATTATGTACGTATTCATGTATTTCATTAAGAGAAGCGTGTTTTGTAGTTCACAAGAAGATAATTAGTGCATGAAGTTCAACATTTGAACTACTCCTAACAGTGTTTAGAAAGTATATGCGTTCAGACATCATTTCCATCAACTAGAGTCTTTGCAGTCGTGTTTTCTCCCTGCTATTTTTGTCACGTGCTTGATTAAATTGTATTGGACGACACGTCGTACCAGTGAGGTGGACGCAAGTAATGCTCTGGCGCAAATATAGATTGCTTTCCGTCTATCATCACGTTCATGTCCTCCATTCAGATCGCCGACACCTCCGAGAGAACTTTATCATCTCTGCGGTGAGGTTCTGCATGGGTCATTCACTGGCGAGTACGATTCGAGCCTTACCTCCGTGATGGAACAGGATGATCAGCAGTTAGGTTGGAAAGAAAAACACGTTCGGCACTTGAGACGCAATAACTCGTCGTGCACGCGCGGAGCAATAACCTCCCCTAGAATACTCATGCTGCACTGAAGGCGGAAAACACGTACCTACAGCCAAGTGCTAATAACTGACAAAATAAAGAAAACTTCTCCCCTCAAGATGTGTGAAAAGATCCCCCTGCCGTCGCGTCTGCTGCCCGTGTTATCAAATAATCATGACTCCACACCATATGCGACTGGTCTTCAAACACCCCGCAGTGTCGCGGGTGCTCTCCTCGTAATTGACTTGGGCCCACGACGCCTCCCTCGACTGGGCGCGGTGGTCCGCTGTCGGGCTTGAGACGGTTCCCGGTTTGCTTTGGCTCTGGGACAGTCTCGGAGGCTGTGTACGCAGTTCGAGTGTTTGTCCCGACTGTCCTTGCTCCTAGGGACGTGGACAGTTATAGCCTGCAGGCCCCAGCTGCTGGCCCTGAGAGAACGCCAGGAGGCCCTGTTCTGGTTCCTGTGGAGCCCCCTTTGCTTCCTCGTCTATGTAAATCTATGCAAAACCTTGCTTCGCTGTGATAATATGTACTCGTATATCTTTGACCACTGAAGCACGTGTGCGTGTGTGTCACTATGTAATATCTTTGAGTGAAGGTATTAGTCAGTGCAGATCGGTTCGATTCAAATGAAGTATTGTGATAAAGCAAATCTTTGCTTTTAGGTCTAGGCTTCTTTGTCACTGTGTACAGCCTCGCTGCTATGGAGGGTTTGCTTCTTGATTCCCGTCTAGAGGCTGGTAGTGATCGTTGTGTCCGTTGGTCTTATCGTTGCTGCTGTGGTTGCAGTTGTAATTATGTTTCTTCCGGAAGTAATGGTAGTAGGGGTGTCGATGGTATTTGAGATTACCGGAATACTGCTCAGCGGTCGCTTGTGATTTTAGATATATTTGTTTCTGCTTCTGTTGCTCGTATTTATGCTGCTTCTGCTCGTCCTACTTTTGCTATTTTTGCTTTTTCCGTTCTGCTGCTTTTTCTGTCGAAGGAGCAACCACAGCTGCAGCTCTTACTTTTTTCTCTCATCATGGAACCAGTTCTCTCATCATGGAACCAGTTCTCTCACCATGGAACCAGTTCTCTCATCATGGAACCAGTTCTCTCACCATGGAACCAGTTCTCTCACCATGGAACCAGTTCTCTCACCATGGAACCAGTTCTCTCACCATGGAACCAGTTCTCTCACCATGGAACCAGTTCTCTCATCATGGAACCAGTTCTCTCACCATGGAAC
>JAWQFJ010017603.1:42500-63316 GCA_034096865.1 Theodoxus fluviatilis
AAGAGGAGGAGGAAGGAGGAGGAGGAGAGGAAGAGAGAAGGGACAAGAGGAGGAGGAGAGAGAGAGGGAGAGAGGAGAGGAGGAGAGAGAGGAGAGGAGGGAGGAAGAGGAGAAGACAGGAGGAGGAGGAGAGAGCAGAGGAGAGAGGAGAGAGGAGGAAGAGGAGGAGGAGGAGGAGGAGGAAGAGGAGGAGGAGGAGGAGGAGGAAGGAAGGGGAGGAGGAGGAGAGGAGGAGAAGAGGAGGAGGGGGAGAGAGGAGGGAGAGAGAAGAAGAGGAGAAGGAGAGAAAGCAGGAGGAGGAGAAGGAGGAGAAGGAGAGAGGGAGAGAGAGGAGGAGGAGAAGAGAGGAGAGAAGAGAAGGAGAAGGAGGAGAGATCAGGAGAGAGCAGGGGGAGGAGGAGAGAGTGGGAGAGAGCAGGAGGAGGAGGAAGAGGAGAGGGAGAAGAGAGAGGAGGAGGAGGAGGAGGAGAGAGGAGAGAGAGGAGCAAGAGGGAGAGAGAAAGGAGGAGGAGGAGGAGGAGGAGGAGAGAGGAGGAGGAGGAGGAAGGAGGAGGAGAGGAAGGGGAAGAGAGAGAAGGAGGAGGAGGAGGAGGAGGAGGAGGAAGAGGAGGAGGAGGAGAGAGAGGAGAGGAGGAGGAAGGAAGAGGAAGAGGAGAGAGGAGGAGGAGGAAAGGATGAGGAGGAAGGAGAGGAGGAAGAGCAGCAGGAGGAGGAAGAAGAGGAGGAAGAGGAGGAGGAGGAGGAGGAGGAGGAGGAGGAGAAGGAGGAGGAGAGGAGGAGGAGAGGAGGAGGAGGAGGAGGAAAGGAGGAGAGAGGAAGAGGAGAGAGGAGAGAGGAGAGAGTAGGGAGGAGGAGGAGGAGGAGGAGGAGGAGGTGGAGGAGGTGGAGAGAGCAGGAGAGAGCAGGAGGAGGGGGAGAGAGCAGGAGAGAGCAAGAAGAGGAAAGAGCAGAATATAGCAGGAGGAGGAGAAGGTGGAGAAGGAGAGAGCTGGAGAGAGCAGGAGGAGGAGAGGTAGAAGAGAATAAGAGAAGGAGAAGGAGGAGAGATCAGGAGAGAGCAGGGGGAGGAGGAGAGAGTGGGAGAGAGCAGGAGGAGGAGGAGAGAGCGGGAAGAGAGAGAGGAGGAAGGAGGAGGAGGGAGAGGAGGAGAGAGAGGAGGAAGAGGAGAGAGAGAAAGGAGGAGGAGGAGGAGGAGAGGAGGAGGAAGGAGGAGAGAGGAGGAGAGGAAGAGGAGAGAGGAGGAGGAGTAGGAAGACGGAGAGAGAGAGGAGGAGGAGGAGGAGGAGGAGGAAGGAGGAGGAGGAGGAAAGGACGAGGAGAGGAAGAGGAGAGGACGAGGAGAGGAAGAGGAGAGGAAGAGGAGGAGGAGGAAAGGAGGAGGAGGAAGGAGGAGGAGAAAGGAGGAGGAGGAGGAGGAGAAGGAGGAGGAGGAGGAGGAGAGGAGGAAGAGGAGGAGGAGGAGGAGGAGGAGGAGACAGGAGGAGGAGGAGGAGGAGGAGGAGGAGGAGGAGGAAAAGGAGGACGAGGATAAGGAGGAGGAAAAGGAGGACGAGGAGGAAGAGGACAGAGCAGGAGGAGCAGAAGGAGGAGAGTAGGAGAGAGGTGTAGTAGAGAGGATGAGGAGAGAGGAGGAGGAGAGAGGAGGAGGAGCAGGAGGAGGAGATGATATCACTCATACCATGAATTTGTGGAGTCTTACTCAACTTAGATGCAAAAAGAAGTTTGTGGAAGGATTAATCCATCAACTGCAATGAGTTCAAACTCTTACCATGTCAATTTAGACAACGGAGATACTGCTGCCTGACGACCTATAGCTCCAGGCAGAATGGAGATCGCGGTGAGGTGACCCAGTTAAACTTGGGGGTGGGGGAGGTGAGGGGGAGGGGAGGGGGAGGGGAGGGGGAGGGGAGGCGGTGGGGAGGGGGAGGGGAGGAGGTGGGGAGGGGGAGGGAAGGGAGGGGGAGGGAAGGGGAAAGAAAATCGAGGAGGAAAATAGGGAGGAAGAGAGAGGGACGGGTTGAATCACGCTATCATTGTGATGCAGTAAAAACGCTTAGTGCACATGTCCCTAAAAACCACAGCGAGTTCTGTCGGCCTCTTGAAGTTCTAGCTAAGACACAACACGACCAAACTCACCCCATTGCACTCTGCTGAATGGAAGAATGTAATTCTCGTCATAATACTTCTACAGAAGTATGTGTAATCTGTTTGTGTCAATTTCTCTTCTTTTTTTCAAATGAGAGAGAGAGAGAGAGAGAGAGAGAGAGAGAGAGATAGAGAGAGAGAGAGAGAGAGAGGGTGGTGGTGGTGGCGTGGACAGGGACGGGGACAGACAGACAGACCACACTACACCAGACCACACCACGCCACACCACACGACGCCACACAAAACCAGACCACACCAGACCATACCACACCAGACAGACCAGACCAGACCAGATCAGGCCAGACCAACAGACGGGACTGGGTGGATGGGTGGGTATGGAAAAGAGTGTTGACATTCATGAGTCTGACGAAATACTCTGGATGGGTGGGTATGGAAAAGAGTGTTGACATTCATGAGTCTGACGAAATTTCTTTGAGTAAATTTCGTCAGACTCATGAATGTCAACACTCTTTTCCATACCCACCCATCCACCCAGTCCTGTCTGTTGGTCTGGCCTGGTCTGGTCTGGTCTGGTCTGACTGGTGTGGTATGGTCTGGTGTGGTCTGGTTTTGTGTGGCGTCGTGTGGTGTGGTGTGGTGTGGTGTGGTCTGGTGTAGTGTGGTCTGTCTGTCTGTCCCCGTCCCTGTCCACGCCACCCCTCCCCCCCCCCTCTCTCTCTCTCTCTCTCTCTCTCTCTCTCTCTCTCTCTCTCTCTCCGCGTGTCTTCTGAAATCTCAGTTGAGCGGGTGCGCGTTGCTTACACTTGACGTTTTCTCGAGGGCAAGCCGAGGGCGAGGCAACCGTCGAAAGACGTCAAAGAAACGGCCAATCATCAAGTGGCAAGGCGGAGGTCCGAGAGAACTTGGCTGCGTCCTGGCGCCAGAGTCGGTGAAGAGGTTGCCAATAGACTAAATAAGTGACGATACAGATGTCACATCAGCTTTTCACTCGATAGAACGTACCATGGTGACATCTTGAATGGCACGAGAACTTTTTCAACAAAAAGAAAGCAATCCAGGTCCATTTGTAGACAACTTTGTCGAAAATAATGTGGCTCGATGCACTTTGATCAATTCAAGGGACATAATTCAGAGAGTGGGCATGTACGGTACTTCGTGTGTGCAAAAGATAAAAACATTTCCGATAGTGTTTGTCCAGAAATAACCCATAAAATTACTCCTCAAAATATACAAATGAAAACTCGATCAGCAATTATTTCCGTGTACGTTAACTTTTCAATTCTCGGATAGTAAGAAGCATATTACAGGCACTGCCATCTATGCATTCTGAACACAGAGACATAGTATCTCTGACACAGGTTGGTCACGTGACTTCGGCTCCACATTCCAATGATTCTACCAATCAAAATTCAACATGATCAGAAGACCATTGAGAGTAAAAAGAGGCGATTCTATTTCACTCCAATTATTTATCCCGATAGATAAACACAAATTTGGTGTTCTAATAAAACTAATCTATGAGATTTTCAGGAAATCATTTAAGAACTACTTTTAGCGCGAACGTGTCTATAAGGTTGCAAACTGCCTTGAGCACGTGCGATTGTGTATATAGTAATGCACGCGATCTTTGGACCTACTATAAACGCAGCGAAAAGGATTCCTATGGGTCCGGGCTGGTTTCGTGAATCTATGGTTATACTCTCGCAAGTAAATGCTTTCTGGCCGGAACCTGTGGTCTAACTGCCTTCACACTGTTTGAGGAGCTCCACACTTCGATCATTCGTGTATCGACTGATGGAGTCAGTAAGTGATTTAACCTACATTCCGTCTGTGTTGAACGTTAATCGAATGGTAGTTTCTTCTGTAGGAATCCGTCCGATTCCGAAGTTCGATATTATCGGATAGCTCAGAAGCAGTTTTTCTAAGTTTAATCCTTCTAAGCATACATTAAATTAATGATTCCTCATCAGCAAAAGCACTCAGTGGGTTTCTGTGTGTATCGAAGATTATGCAGACGGGATTGGTTGCCTTACTCGCTCAATGAAGTATAAATATTGCTGTTGTATTCAAAGTCCTTATAATTAGTAGAGTTCACAATATTACACTCTTGTGATTCGAATTTTACCGCATACAAGTTTTACATTCATGGGAAATCGATGTTTAGAAAATGAATTGACGAAAACATGGCTGCCAGTATCGAGTGTATCACAACAAGCGGAGGAATACACTCACGATGTGATATGCCATTCATCATGGCTGAGACTCTGTGTTCAGAACGGTGGTATGCATGTTATGGAAAAATTAAGGCTATCACGTGACCAACCTGTTGCTGAGACTATATTCACTAGTCTCAGCCACGCTGAATGCCGTCTATGAACGGCAACCCAAGTGGCACGGTCTCCGCCATTTTGGTTCATCCGGGCCTCTGCAACTAGACGCGGCGAGATACTTCCGGAGCTTCTTCGGCCACCCTCCTTCTCAGCGAGTACTTCCTTGTGAACGAGACGTCGTGGGAAACGCCCTAGCCCTCGAGCTTCCTGCGAGATTTTCGCAGAATACTTGCCTAAAAAGCACACCCTCGATTCTTAGAGCTGTCACTTACCAATATGAGATTTCGTACAAAAGTTGTTCGAAAACTAGGATCTTTGGATCTCTTAACCCAACTAAATGATAATATAGATCACAAACTCAATTTCAAGAAGTGTTTTAAAATACTGAGCATCACTACTTCATAACATCAAATGGGCAGGTCATTGAACCCTAAAACTGTTACATTCAGGAAGTCATACTACATTACAGGGGGGGTTTTCCTCCAGAAAACATCGATAACAGAGATGCGAGCAAAGTCACATTTTTGCGAATGTTTTCCCATCCATTAGAGGAAGTCGAGAAGGGAAACGTTTTCAGTCCAAGACCATTTCCATGAGAAAGCAATCCATAACGCAGGCAGAGAGAGATACGTTTCCATGGTCATGCCGGGCCAGACCTCTCAAAAGGATGCTTGGTCGAGGCCTGCGGTTCCTGCTGAGGTGGCAGTGAGGGAATGGTGCCCGTATCGCTGCCGGTGATCGTCACAAGTCGAGTTCGAGGCGCACATCTTGCCTCGTCCGTGCGGGCAATAAAACGCAAAGTGTCCATGCATCAGCCACGCACTCCTTTGATGTGATTTTAATGACTTCACCGATGAGGGGCACACGCCACTTTTTGTTAGGCTTTGGACCGTGCAGGATCATGGATGGCGCAATGGGGGAACTTAAGCGAGACGAATCGTGCGGAATCGGAGACGTATTTGAGGGCGAAAACCTATTTCACTGCAGTCATGTCAGAGGTTCGCGCTGTGATTTCTCTCAGAGAGGTTTTCTCCCGAGAATCACAGATGCAGATAATGATGAAATTGTCCCATTAAGGTGTTTTACCGCATATATAATTCAACAAGTGTTCAACGCGAGTCTTTAATTTTTTTACGCGCTATCAGTTTCTTGCGGGCTAAACATTTTCAAGAGCAATCTTGGAATTTCGGCGCTGTCAGCATATTAGAACTGGGATACGTGTATATTACATCGATATCGACCTTAAGGTATGCAGCGGATGAATGTACTTCCTTTCTTCCTTTTAATCACTCAATTACTCATCCTTTGCGCCGGTGGAAAACGACTGGTTAAGGAGGATTAACATTGCAACATATGTACAACGTGTACAAAATGTCGTTAAACGTGACATCCTTGATGTGTTCTGACATTCTGCAGAAAACGCAGATTTATTGGAAAGAATGCATCAATGCAGCATAAATACTTATAGCACGATGAGAATATCATGGTGCGTGGGGTATAATGCCGCCGTTCCTAGCAATCCAAAGGTGTTATCCTTTAGTTTATCTTTTTTTGAACACCGAAAGCCTTCGCTGTTACATTTTTCACTCAGTTTGTTTGGTATATCCGCACTAGAAACAGCGATGCATTATCACGCTGAAACCATGTTGTTATCATGTACTACTCTTGGTAGTCCAAAACACAAAGGTGGTCGTAAGGAATATTACCCCTGTAAGGCACGGGGAAATCGCCGCAGCATCATATTTGACTTCTTTCATATGTACATTCGCAAACCCAGTTTGGAACCCAACAGCTAGACAATGTATTGAAACAAATCTTACACAGGATGGGGTTTACTAGTCTGACACCTGTCAGCTGTGCGCATTGATTCTATGAAAACAGTCTGTAGGTAATTCATGTGAAACAATAGGAATCACGCGGCACCTCCTTCCCTCACTGAGCAACTGCGCAATTTCTGAACGCGCACAGTTGAAAAGAAAGGGTAAACTGCTTTACTCATCTTTATGATATTTGCTTTTGTGGAAAGCTCACTTCAAACTACACAGTGCCAAGGTTACCCAACTGTGGCACTGGAGAGCGACGATCACACACTCTAATGTGGCGTGCCTCTGTTACTCTGGGTGGGAGAGTGAAAGAAGATGCTCAAATCGGTTTAATGATCTAGACAAATTTGGCTTCTCGTAGTGATTTCAACACTCCAGCCACAGTGGGCTTTTCTCGCTCCGTGGATGACTGGATGCAGGCTGAATAACATAATACAGCGTATAGAATAAAACGAAAACCATATAAATTATGTAAAGATGTCGGTCAGTGGGTCCAATCTGACTCTTTGCAAGCATCTTAGGATTGCGTTGTCTCACCACATCACTGCAACGTATCTAGTTTCTCGACGTAAGATAGCTTTAAGCGATTTGTTTGTGGTTCACCTGTTCCAGTAACTGTTTGAACTGTGTTAACGATCTTTTCACGAGGATCAGTACGTGCCACTTAAAGTGGTTTCAAAATGTCCACCGAAGCTGAAGACAACACAAACATTTCTCCATCCGTGTGCTGTTTAGACTTGAACACTATTGCTTTTATTCAATCTGATTATCCCGACACTTTTCCGTTTTGACTCAGAATACACTTTGGTTTCCTTCGAGAGTGTTATTTGAAGGAATTGACTGTCCTCCAACGTGAAGTGTTAATAAGGGAAAATAAATCTTTGAGCAAATTCATAAGGCTAAAAGTTTATGCTTTCAAGTACATTCCCGCAGACGTTCTTACAAAACGATCAGCGCAAATGAATTGCTGACGTTTAATTAAGGAACGTGTTGAAAGATTCGACGCCCTTGGTTACCCCGTCCGTAGGAGTCATTACACTGCATTGGTCTGCAGTTCCACCGGGTCCGTATCCACAAAAGTGGATGCTAATGTCCAAATCTTTTCTCATCACATCATTATATATCTAATAAACACATGGAGCACATTGCTTGGCTAATAAATTACGAAGCAGATCAAGAACAGTTTTACGAGAGCTGCACCACTTTAATAACCGTCCGCATGTTAAACATGTAAGGCGAGCGTACATTAAAAAACGGGGGTTTCAACTCGCTGGTGAATGAATGGAGACATGTCTTTTGATTTGCTCTATCAAGATAATTCAGCGAAGGGACTCTCAGGCTAGATTGCAACGGCCTTTCAGCACCTGATATAAACATGTACTGTACATTGGGGCGAACATCGCACCAGCGGGTAGTTTTTCAGGCTTCCCATTGACGATCCGCTCGCTACTGCGGCTATACAGAACCTCGCAATGCCTCAAATCATTGCCGTACGCCTAGCATTCATCCGTCTTCTGTAAACGTATCTGAAACTGTGCTTGTGGGTTTTCCAACGAGAGACCACACCACAACGGTTCGTTTTGCCGAATTGCTCTTCCGGCTGCGGTAACTACGCTTCCACAGTTGGGTGAATTGCTACTGTCGTGTGCAAGAGTCCAACACTACTACATATGCAGTAGTGTGAAGGGGAGGTAACATCAGCAAGAGACACACATACACTCTGAATGAATTTGTGAAAGAAGGGACAAAACTTCATTGGTACACCCGTAGAAACCTTCAGCCAGATTTATTACACTCGATTGCAAAAGAAAGCACGTGTCAACTTGAGCAACACAGATCATCCCCTCCACACAGAATTTCACTCCAGTCTCATACCACGCAGCTAAAGATTCCGTCCCTCAAAAACACGTACAGATACCGGCGATCTTTTATATCAAATGCAATTGGTATTTTAAACTCTATGTATTCTAGAACTCCAGTCTAGTCTAAATCTCTTGCGATGCAGCCCCTTATCTTCCTCGTCGTTTTAAAAATAAATATTCCGTCATTGTAACGTTCTGTGATGTTTAAGGATTTTGTTTGTTTGTACATAATTACTTATTATTCTACGAGTGATGTGTAACTTTAATTTCCTTTTTGGATGAATAAAGTGTATGTGATGTGATGCGATGCGATGCGATGCGATGCGATGCGATGCGATGCTATGCTATGCTATGCTATGCTATGCTATGCTTTGCTATGCTATGCTATGCTAGGCTAGGCTAGGCTAGGCTAGGCTATGCTATGCTATGCTGTGCTGTGCTATGCTATGCTATGCTATGCTATGTTATGTTATGTTATGTTATGTTATGTTATGTTATGTTATATTATGTTGTTATGTTATGTTATGTTATGTTATGTTATGTTATGTTATGTTATGTTATGTTATGTTATGTTATGTTATGTTATTTTATGTTATGTTATGTTATGTTATGTTATGTTATGTTACATGTATGTGCGGGCGGAAACTGCAGTATAGCGTTGACCCTTTACACGGTAACTCGGTATGATAGCAGTCCGTTTCATATTCCACTAGGTGCTCAAAGAAGCTAGTGAAATGGAATTTGGCAAGAACATTTCCAGGAATGGCTTTGATGCAAACATTAATCTTTTGAACAGTCAGAATGCAATTTTACAATTAGTTCCCTTGATTGATCAGCAATACATGGACAAGACATCAGGTCTGAAAGACTCTACAATTCTCATTTGAATATGTACATTGCATCACTCATGCACTGAAGTCGCACATAAAACATATGGCAGTAGAAGTACATTGTCGACTCTGGTCAGCGCCCTATTCATGTACATGTACATCGGAGTAGAAGGTATAGTTGTGGAGTCCAGTTCCGATATCAAGCATGCACGTCAGTCGGCAGCGCGGATGCAAACTCAGGTAAGGCGACAGCGAGACAAGCATCTCAGAAAAGACTGCAGCTAATAATGAAAGCACAGGGGATCTTCAGAACTGGACATTCCCCCAGTTTGTGTCGCAACTACTACAAAGGAAAGGCAGAAGGACTTTTTGACAGCATAGTCTGTGTTGTGACCAATCATGCCGTCATCTGTGCTTCATCTGCTAAATGAGTTTTTCATCACAACTCAAACAAGTTTGGCTCGAACAAACAACACTCCATATTTTTTTTCATGAGCTTGAAATTTTACGGTGTCCAGTTGACAAAGTGCTTCTACACAGTTATTTCATTGAAGATACAACAAAAGTCATGCATTGCTTTAAGTGGATGAAGATTCCGTGTTGACTTTGGGCCCTGACTGTAACCGCTTTTGACCCTCTGGCGATTGCAGCGACAAATCATGTCGAGAACAAACTTCGCATAACCAGCGGCGACTGAGTCGATTCGGGCAATGCACTTGCTGGTGCGTGGCTTGGTATTCTGCTCGGTCGACTGGTCTGCGAGTCTGTCTCAAAACTTGTCATTTTGTGCAATGTGGTCAGGGATGGTAGTACGACCTTGGTGGAACGTGTTCATTTCACGGATGGTCATACATAGCTTGGCGTCCATCAGCTATCGCAGTGCATCAACGCTCACTACGGGTGACCCATCAGAGTTTGGAAGGTTTTAGTTTAGAGCATGGACCCATCTGAGTCAGTCTTGCACATGATTTAGCTCTCTTTGTTACAAACATGCTTCTAGACAACATTTAGACAAAAAATTGTATCTGATATGTCGGATGTGAATAGTGTGTGTGTGTGTGTGTGTGTGTGTGTGTGTGTGTGTGTGTGTGTGTGTGAGAGAGAGAGAGAGAGAGAGAGAGAGAGAGAGACAGAGACAGAGACAGAGACAGAGACAGAGAGAGACAGAGAGACAGAGAGACATAGAGACAGAGAGACAGAGAGACAGAGACAGAGAGAAAGAGAGACAGAGAGAGAGAGAGAAAGAGAGACAGAGAGACAGAGAGAGACAGAGAGAGAGACAGAGAGAGACAGAGAGAGACAGAGATAGAGAGAGAGAGATATGAAGGAAAGGACCACTGGAACTGAAATGTTTGCTTAATGCGGAAACCTCATGACAAAAGTATCACAAAAGTATACAATTAACTCCTGGATCAGTTTCCGTTTGATGGCGTAGCTTTGCAGTAGTTCTCATGACTGAACACGTGAAACTCGACCTCGGGCTCCTGTTGAAGAGAGGTAACTAGCGGCTACCCAGTTACAGAGTACTGCATCTGCTCTCATTGTGAGACACTCGTGCCGATAGTTTCCGTGACTTCAAAAGAAAAATAAAAGATACGATTCTGTAAATTTCTATAATGCACTTGCTACCTGAATTCCATGGATGCAAACGGCATGATCTGACAGGCACGAACAGATGGCGTCAGAGCTTGGGGTCCATTGTCCAATGTCTTGAACGGTTTCTGACACCTGAAAACCGAGAAAGCGCCCTTGCATTGCTCCAACATTGGCGAAACCAACGTCGTGTTTTTCCTTGTAAGAGTGCATTTACCACGGGCGAACTAGTCACTACGCTGATGAACGCGCCTTTTGAAGAACGAAATGTGCCATACGGGCTCGATCTGTTGGCAAGGTGATTAGGTACCGTTGTTCCATCCATCCTCGGGAATGACAACGGCTATTTTCAATCATCATGTTGCTGGTGGATAGAGGTCTCGCATAAGTGCATTCGTAACTTTCTCAGCACATCCAGAAAACCCATTCCACCCGAAACAGACCACGATGTGGAAGGCCCAGGCTCACCACTGACGTATCGAATGCACTGCCGAGTGCAAACTTGTGTGGAGTAATACAAATTCGCGCCAAAGCGCCATGCCCAACCGACTTTAAGTTTCAAGTGTTTTTTAATGTGACTTCTAAGAGTGGAAAAGAAGAACACAACTATGCTCAAGAGGAAAAAAAACTCGTTTTCACAACAGAAAAGAAAGATGACTGCAAGGGTAGGAGGACGAGACAGCGCCCTGGTAAGGTGTTGGAGGAATGAGATTTGTACACATCTTCCCACGCAACATTCGGAAACAATTTCCAAAGACTCTGTTAAAGTTTCCATAGATTTCGTAAAAATTCTCTCAATCTAGTACAGGCTGCGTCTTTCAGCGTGTATCCTTAGGGAAATAACAGTGCCACATCCGACCATGTCTTGTTAGACGAAAGCCATTTTGATTTTTTGAGCCCTCAAACCCCTAGTTTTCCTCCCCCAAATTCCTTGCCCTGGGTATTGAAAGCGCAAATAACACATTTCCCTCTGCTTTCACTATTCATTGCATCCAATAGACCTGAACACTTAGCAAACGCCAAATGTTCTTGGAGACAAATTGCATTCCTTCACAAGCAATAAACACAGTGAAATTAGTTTATTTCACACTTGATGAGCGCCATGAGTCCACTCCCGAGTTTGCGTGAGGTGGAAAGAGGAGGAACCGACATGCGCCAACAGTCCAGCATTCGCGCAACGTGGCATGCTGAAGGCGGGGTAGGAGTGAGGGACGAGGAGAACGCTCTCTGTAGCTCTTCCTAATGAACTGCCGTGGCAGGCAGGGAATGAGGGTAACGGTCCCACAGACAGACGGGCTGCCCGTCTGGTAGAGAGCAGATCTTGTTTACAAGGCAGTGAGGCATTTACGTGATTGTACTGTTCTTAACTGCGTGTGCTTGTTGTCGTCTTTAGTCTCGAGGCCATTTCCTCCTGCAATACGGCGTCCAAGAAACACGGGATCTCCCTGCTGCTACGTGTCGACAGTCGTCAAGTCCACCACCAGTGCCGTAGGGCAATTGTCTGCGAGAAATGACCAGTTTGATATACGATGCAGCCATGTTTACAGAACGGAAACCGCGGTAAACTGGCATTGTCGTCACCAAGGTACTCGGTAAATGGCGGGTTTCAAGGGTATTTATTTCGATATGATGAAGGATATCGGTAGGTGAAGAAACTCATATTCTGCACTATTTACTGGAGCAGTCATCGAAGCACGTGGTTGAGTCTGCTCAGAATAACAAGGTGACGGGGGAGGGGGTACCTGAGGTGGTTGAAAATAATGCATAGCTGTTTTGATACTTTGCATGCAACGAGAAATGGAGGACGATGAATGCTACACTGTCGGCTGATGTCATGCGAGCCGTTGTGTCAAAAACGGAGGAAGAATCTACACAATTCTATCGATTTCCAATTATGAAGAAGCGAGGCATTAATTAACGAAGGAAATATCTTGGAAGGCCTTTGTCTATTCGCTGACATGGGTATGAAAACATTGCTTCTTGCAGCTCATAGCTTCCACATTTAGACATGTTTCCCTTCAAGCCGATCGCGCACTGAATTTGCTAAAGATGCCTCAGTCAATGATGGCAATCACATTGTTAGGTTTGAAGGCTGCCCTTTCTAGATTCCGCATTTTGGGTTAAGGCGACAACAAAGCTGTCAATTTAACGAGAGACTTAAATAAAGTTTGCATACACGAATGCCCACATACATAATAAGTCGGAAAACTGGTGGAAACGAGGTAGGTTACACAAGGGGTGCTGCAGTAAATGCTGTGCAAGCATGATGTAGAGGTAAGCTTTACGTGCCAGAAAGAAAGGGATGGCGGGTAAGGAAGTATGATACTGTCTGTCACTTTCTAATGGATAAAGAGAGGAAAGCAAGACACTGCCCATCACCACAGGTTCATTGCTAGTACATTGACCTTGAGCAGACGATAGTGACAGGGTGACAACACCGTACATACAGACGGTCGCTTTCCAGCGTTTCTGCTTGAAAGTTCAGGACGATCACAGCACAGACCATTTGATTGGCTGATTTGTAGATAACCTTGCATGTGCAGAAACTGCGAAACATCTCTGCTAATCTGCAGAAAGGGCGACACGAAACGGCGAGGTTACGGTAAATAAAGATAATATGAATGTTTGGTGCAATGCTGTAAATTTTCTGAGTGTCTACTGATATTTTTGTTTAACCCTTGCCACATTCTACTACCTGACACCTCCGACAAGTGCATTTAATTTCTACACGTAGTGGGATGGTCCCAGAAAAAGAGTTGTTTTATTACAGTAATGCCTTGCTTTTTTCGAAAACGATATCCAAATCAGTTGGAGCCCAGGAAAATTTCACAATACATCCAATGATCTTCTGAGTAATCCAAGGTTTTTATGCTGGGTTCACTACATCCAGAGCATGCAGATGTACATTATCTCGCTTTACATCTTGTAGGAATCATCATATAATCGATCTCAGCGCAACACCTCCCCACTCGTCAACACCCAGCGATCTCAGGATGGAGTTGTGGAATGAAGCTGGTCTTCAGTGTGGGTGCCGGTCCATAGGCCATGGCGTTTACGATGCTAATCCTCGTCCCGGAGGACCTTTATAGGCCTCGCCTTCATCCGCGTCGTCACTGCAGCGCCTGCAGCACGAAGCAAAATCCATGTCCACTGGACGAAGCTGCTGAGGTCAGAAGTGTATTCTTTGCGTACGAATCATGCTCCATAACTTTCTTCCTTAAAGGAAGGACAAAAGTTTCGACACGCCAAATTCTATGCTGCACTGGTGGATCAGTGGAATAAACGATATGGTGGTGAAGCAAGAGTCTACGTTACTTCTGCACTGATTTAAGTAGGGTGTCCACTGTAGGACAGGTATTTCATAATGCTTTCTGTTTTTTTACTTATCAAAAATGTTAGATTAAGTATCTTTCTGCTGAAAACGTTCTAGTTGAAAACATTTTTCAGGTCAAGTCATCAACAGTTTCAGTTTACACTCAAATGTGTTTGTGAAATACTATGCTTACTTAACTTTAATCATACTGAGAAATGTCAGGACTGACCTGTATGATATGCTGCACTTCACATACATTTGAAGTTTGCAAGTTTCAACTGTGAAAGGTTAGGATGGCGATAATGCTATCGGTTTCCTATGGATGAATTACTAATGAAACGATTTATAAAAAATCATAGCTCATGTGAGTCGAACGATGGAATTGGTACGGTTTTCAGTCGTAAAATGGTGAATTTTTCAACCTCTTCACCTTCATTGACAACAATCAACAGAAAAAAGTGACCATAAAGTTTAACAGCTGACAAGGAACAATTATCAAACAAGTGACAAGCATGGGACTTTTCAGTTTGCCTCCAAGCTCGAGTTAGAGAACCGGGCCATCAGCTTTTTCTTTCCTGAAAATGGTCGCGCATCGAATCTAGTAAACAATGAGGCAGTCCGTCGTATCTTGATGGGGAATTTTCCCCTCTTCGTTTTTGTTTCCCTTTATCTTCCGCTACTTCCTTCTGTCTGACGAGCTTTAGTTCTTTCTGTCAGCCGCCACGATTACTCCGAAAAGTACAATTACCACTCGCAGTCATCAAAAATGAAGTCGCTGGGAGCTTTTGGGCCGGGTTTTTGTTTGGCCGTGGAGCGCAAAGAGCACTGGGACGGCCAGAAGCAGGCAGTCACCGTGCCGTTCCCCCTGGGAGACCTTCCTGGCCTCACGGTAACCTTTCAAGGCCGTGTGGACGTTCACGCCACTCGAGCTGGCTTTTGTCCGCAGTTGGCCGCGAGTCCAGTTTTGTCCCACGCCTTTTCTCTCGAATCGCGCGGCGATTTCCCCTGGGAACGAGCTTATTCTTTACTTATTTGCTGTAAGAACTTCCGCTCAGCCGCGGGCTGAGGGCAATTTGCAGTGAAAAATGGCTCTTTCGCAGACGCCTCCGCAGGCCTTTCGCCCGCCAGCAATAGATTTAGGCGTACCAGGCGTCAATATGTTTTGTCCAAAATGCGTCGCTGAAACAGAGGAGAAGGAAAGGAAGAGAGTGAGGATGAAGAGGACAGACGGATAGAAGGACGCTTTGGTTGACATATGACGATATTGGAGGAGGTAGATCTGCAGGTGGGCTGCGGAAGAAACAAGCAAAGAATATGGGGAAGAAAAGAAATGCAAAGCAGCCTGTCAAAACTCAGTAAACAACAACAATAGCTTCGGCAACAACCAGCAGCAGCAGCAGTAGCACCAGCAGCAGCAGCAGCAGAAGGAGGAAGAACAAAATCAACAGAAGAACGTTATTGTAAGATGCACATTTGCACATGTATATGAAATTATCTCTGAGGACGTTTGCGTTTGGCAAGCAGTAGTTGCAGCCACGTATCGCTTCCCTGGCGTCCGTACTGCAATCAAGATCGCAGACCTTTGGGTCACGCTTTTCAGGAGGAATAAGAGCTGGATTTTAGGAGCAGTAGGGGAAGACGACAAGAAGGGCGATGAAGAGAAGATTGTTGTTGTTGCGTACCTGGGCTAAACACTCCCAGGATCACTCAAGTGGGTGAGATGATTGCGTGTGTGACTGTTTTTGAACACCCCGCCATATAGGCAGCCACACTCCGTCTTCAGGGGATTTGATCTCTGTCTCCAGAGAATGCCAGTTGTTATGTTAGGAGCTTACCACGGCTGAAGATAATCCCCACATAACAGTACAACACAACATTTTGCTGTAGCCTTGGTTTTTGGCTGGAGTCAACAAATAACAACAGCTTTTGCCCAAGGCAAACGAAGAGAAGATGAAATACATAGTAACTGATAGAAATGGTGACGTGGGCAGAAATGAAATTCGATTCTAAGAAGAAAAAAATGGAGAGCTAGAGAGCAGTGGGAAGAAGGCCAACGAACTCAAGGAGACTTGAGTCTATCAAAGCAACGGAGTCTTCCTTGAATTAGAATTTCAATAAAAGCCATTTTGTCAAATTAAAAATGTTTCACCACCATTTAAGCTTGCGTTTGTGTGTGTGTGTTTTACTTATAGTTTTGTGAAGCCTTTTGAAAACTGTTCGGACTAGTTGGCACACAGTGAATTATTCAGATTATTTTAACTCCGCTATCTTCCCTGTCGTCGCACCACAGAATGGCACTGAATTGTTAAGAACGCAGGGAAATGCCTCACCAGCATCATAAACCATGTATCCTATGCAGCACTGTGGCGAAACTATATGCGGACCTCTTGAATCCTAAATCACACACACAAAATGTCTACCAGATTAACAATGCATTTAACCAACTTAGCAGTTTTGTCAGGAAGCCACTTTATCAGACTGAAATCAAAACGCTCACTGACTGATAAATACGTGTGCTTTTTTAATGCGTAGTTTTATTAGGTCGTGTGGAATTTTTTCGGTTTAGTAAGCACACACTAAATTAAACAATACGATTATTAAAACATGGTCTTTCATGACAAGTAGCGCGACCGAGTAGTGCTGCAATGTAATAAGCACACTGACAACTTTTTCAACGCATCATATAGCAAACCTCCCATGCAGCAATGTGACCACACCCTCTGCCGACCGCTTTTGCCCTGAATCACACACACGGAGCGTCCATATCTCACGTGCTACATAGCAGCAGCAACAGCTTCCCCTATAGGAAAAAATGGCGATGATGAAACTTCGCAACAGGCTTTCAGGACGGCGTAGGAGAAGACGAAGTTTTTGCCATGCTGGTCCAACATTTAAGATGAGCACGCTGGGTGAAGATCGATAGACGCCTTCTATCTAACAGGCGGCCCTTCCGATAGGAAAGATTTAGGAGGCAAGCGCGGGAGATTGTAAACTGTCCTAATGGCACCGTCCGCCCCTGTGTGCTCGCCAATCCAGTTACGTCCCTGCGCGAGTGAGAGATGAACGTAAGATGCATGAAGTCCAAGGCAAAATGGACATGAAATATTACTGCCTGGAGCACCGCCGAGCATCCGAATCGTTTTCTCCCCTTAGAATCGCCATTAGCCGCTCGATAATCATGTTAGTCATAGGTGGCGACGCCAAAGCGAGCAAAGTAAGTACTTTTGAAAGGTTTTCGAGCAGTCGGCGGGAAACAGAATAGGCTACTTGAAAAGTGCTTGAGGCAACTTAGGGGTGAAGATGTGCTGTTGGACAAGTTAAACTTCAGGGTCTTTGGGACGCTCCGGCGTGAGTGGACGTACATTTTTTGGTGCTTTCTGTAATGATTAAGGACTGTTTGATAAAAACGGGCTGCATTTCATCGCAAACACTAAATGAGACTTTGTGTCGTTCATGTAAAGTGTTGCATGATTGACTGCAAGATCGGTATAAAGAGGAAAGATTGTTTGTGATCAAAAAGATAAGTCTTCCCTCTATTTTAATTTGTCATTAAGTGCACGTTGATTAGAGCATTGTTTCCTCGGAGTGTTTCAGTTTCATAACTTTTTCGTGAAAATTGCTCATTGTCGTCCGAATACTGTATCAAAGATTAAGTCACATTTTAAAAAAGGTCTGTAAACAAGGTTTCATACTTTATTTTCTTAGCAAGATCCTGACGTGCCTTTTAGTCAAAACTACGACACAGTTACAAAGCGTGTGCAGAGCACTGAACAGCCATGCTCTGGAGATCCAGGGGAAGGATCGTCGCTCATATAGACAAGACAAGAACAGATGCGACCGGCACTTAAGCGACTCCGTGAGTGCCAGTCCTCCACAGAGGCAGTTCCACCATCTAGACATCCCCGCACGGCTTCCTCTGTGGCTAAGGATGGATCTCCAAACAATTATTACAGAGATAAACCGCTCGAGACTATTTCCAAATAGTCACGGGTTCTCTATTTTCTGCTGAAAATGATTTAATGATAATTTGCTTCAAGGTTTGGCTCGAAATCAATGTCATATTCTCATTGGTAAGCCAACACATGAATCCATCTCCTTCGTCATGCGATTACTGGTTCATGTTTCGGGACTTCATAACGTCACACAGTGACTCCAAACTTCAATGAAAACGTGGACGAAATAATCATTAATCTGTGCAGTGGGGTGTATTTTTAAAATATAGTTCAATAAACAAAATGTCTATTGATATGGTTGTACATTTGTCATCAAGTACACGTGTCCATTCTCAAACCCTGACTTTTCGTCCTCATTTTCCACACAATCATTTCGCTTATTTGCTTTCTTCGACAGCAAATCCCTTCATTACTGCTTTCACAATCCACGGTGTCTGTGTGTGCATGTGTTCGTGCGAGCGTGCATGCGTGTGAGTGTGTGTGTGTGTGCGTGCGCGCGCGCGAGCGCGCGTGTGTGCACGCGGAAAAAGAAGAGGAGGAGGAGAAGAAGTAGAAGGAGGAGAAGAAGTAGAAGGAGGAGAAGAAGTAGAAGGATGAGAAGAAGTAGAAGGAGGAGAAGAAGTAGAAGGAGGAGGAGAAGTAGAAGGAGGAGGAGAAGTAGAAGGAGGAGAAGAAGTAGAAGGAGGAGAAGAAGTAGAAGGATGAGAAGAAGTGGAAGGAGGAGAAGAAGTAGAAGGAGGAGGAGAAGTAGAAGGAGGAGAAGAAGTAGAAGGAGGAGGAGAAGTAGAAGGAGGAGAAGAAGTAGAAGGAGAGAAGGAAGGGAAGGAGGAGAGGAGGAGGAGGAGGAGAAGAGAGGAGGATGAGGAGAGTAGGAGGAGGAGGAGAGAAGAAGGAGGAGGAGAGAGAAGGAGGAGGAGAAGGAGGAAGGAGGAGAAGAAGGGAGGAGGAGAGAAGGAGGAGGAGAGAGGAAGGAGGAGGAGAAGGAAGTAGAGAAGGAGGAGAGAGGAGGAGGAGAAGAGAGGAGGAGAAGGAGGAGGAGGAGAGAGGAGGAGGAAAAGAGAGAGAGGAGGAGGAGGAGGAGAGGAGAAGAGGAAGGAGGAGAGGAAGGAGGAGGAGAAGGAGGAGAGGGAGGAGGAAGAGAAGGAGGAGAGGAAGGAGGAGGAGAGAAGAGAGGAGGAGGAGGAGAGGAGGAGAGAAGGAGAGGAGGAGAAGGAGGAGGAGAAGGAGGAGGAGGAGAGGAGAGGAAGGAGGAGAGGAAGAGGAAGGAGAAGGAAGAGAGGAGGAGAAGAGAGGAGGAGGAGGAGGAGAGGAGGAAGAGAGGAGGAAGAGAGGAGGGAGGAGGAGGAGGAAAGGAAGAGGAGGAGAGGAGAGGAGGAGAGAGGAGTGAAGAGAGGAGGAGGAAGAGGAGGGAGAAGAGGAGGAGGAAGAGGAGAAGAGGAGGAAGAGGAGGAGGAAAAGGAAGGAGGAGGAGGAGGAGGAGGAGAGGAGGAGGAGGAGAGGAGGAGGAGAAGGAGGAGAAGGAGGAGGAGGAGAGAAGGAGGAGGAGAGAGGAGGAGGAGAAGAAGAAGAGGAGGAGGAGAAGAGGAGAGGAGGAGAAGAGGAGAAGGAGAGAGGAGAAGAGAAGAGGAGAGAGGAGAAGAGAGGAGGAGGAGGAGAAGGAGGAGAGAGGAGAAGGAGGAGAAGGAGGAGGAGGAGAGAGAAGGAGGAGAAGGAGGAGGAAGGAGGAGAGGAGAAGGAGGAGGAGAAGGAGGAGGAGGAGGAGAGAGGAGGAGAGAGGAGAAGGAGAAGGAGGAGAGGAGAGGAGAAGGAGGAGGAGAAGGAGGATAGAGGAGGAGGAGTAGAAGAGGAGAGGAAGAGGAGGAGGAGAGGAGAGAGGAGGAAGAGGAGGAGAGGAGGAGGAGGAGAGGAGGAACAGGAGGAGGAGGAGAGGAAGGAGGAGGAGGAGGAAGAGGAAGAGAGGAGGAAGGAGAAGAGAGAAGAAGAGAGGAGAGAGGAGGAGAGAGTAGGAGGAGAGAAGAGAGGAGGAAGAGGAGAGAAGGAAGAGGAGGATGAAGAGGAGAGGAGGAGGAACAGGAGGAGGAGGAAAAGGAGGAGGGAAGAGGAGTGAGGAGGAGGAGAAGGAGGAGAGGAGGAGGGGAGGAGGAGAGAGGAGGAGGAGAAGAAGAGGAGGAGGAGAAGGAGGAAGGAGGAGGAGGAGGAGGAGGAGGAGGAGGAGGAGAGGAGGAGAAAGGAGGAGGAGGAGGAGGAGGAGGAGGAAGAGGAGGAGGACAAGGAGAGGAGGAAGAGGAGAGGAGGAAGAGGAGGAGGAGGAGGAAGGAGGAGGAAGACAGAGGAGGAGGTGAGAGGAGGAGGAGGAGGAGGAGGAGGAGGAGGAAGGAGGAGGAGGAGGAGGAGGAGGAGGGAGAGGGAGGAGGAGGAGGAGGAGGGAGGAGGAGGAAGAGGAGGAGAGGAGGAGAGGAGAGGAGGAGGAGGAGGAGGAGGAGGAGGAGGAGGAGGAAGGAGGAGGGAGGAGGAGGAGAGGAGGAGGAGGGAGGAGGAGGAGGAGGAGGAGGAGGAGGAGGAGGAAGAGGAGGAGGAGGAGGAAGAGGAGAGGAGGAGAGAGGAGGAGGAGGAAGAGGAGGAGGAGAAAGGAGAGAGGAAGAGGAGGAGGAGGAGGAGGAGGAGGAGGAGGAGGAGGAGGAGGAGGAGAGAAGGAGGAGGAGAGAGGAGGAGGAGGAGGAGGAGGAGGAGGAAGAGGAGAGAGGAGGAGGAGGAGGAGGAGGAGGAGGAGGAGGAAGTAATGGAGAGAAGGAGGAGGAGGAAGTAGAAAGAGGAGGAGGAGAAGAGAAGGAGGAGAGAAGGAGAGGAGAGAGAGGAGAGAGGCGGAGGAGAGGAGAAGGGGAGAGAGGAGAGGGAGGAGGAGGAAGGAGGGAGGAGAGGAGGGAGGAGGAGAGGAGAAGGAGAGGAGAAGAGGAGGAGAGGAGGAGGAGGAGGAGAGGAGGAGGAGGAGTAGAGAGAGGAGGAGA
>JAWQFJ010017608.1:0-17500 GCA_034096865.1 Theodoxus fluviatilis
CTGTGATCACAGTCGTGTTGACTCTCGTATGGTTGTGGGTTTATTGATCTCCAAAGCTTGAAGGAAATGGAGCGGGAGGAGGAACGAGTACTTTTCATTCCATGGACAGTCTGTGGATCCCACTGGTGCAAATTGGTGTTCAGTAACTTGTGTTTGGTTGGATGCCTCTGTCAAGTGTCATTGTTATCTTTTTCCGTAGCATGATTTGATATTGGATGATGGTTTGTAGTGATAACATGACGACGACATGACACACCTCTTGGAAGGCTGATGTGACTGGAAGGTTGTGGACAGGAAACCAAATCTAGCCTATGGAGATTTTCGTTGCAACAGAAGGCCTCACAATGAAACTTGCCAGCAGACTTGATCTGTTTGAATAGATTAACATCATTAAGGGTAGTACATTGGTTGTTATCTAGTGTGCTGTTTAAAGTAAAACAAAGCATTTAGCCCAGTGATTACAACTCCCTTTTCAGTTCTTCAATTGTGGAAGAAATTTCAGTTAGCCACTGTGAGTGTGTTTTTTGTTGTATGTATGTACCTCATTTGCTTGCGCAAGGCTGTGGGTGCATTTGAGAAGGGTGTCAGACCTTGTGCTGTGTGCTGTGCATGCGTGAGTGATCTGTCAAGTAGGTACTCACCAGCCTGGATGAAATTTCACTGCAGGCCTGTACTCTTCTGTCATTTCCTTGACTGCACCAGTATTGTCATCATGTGCGTCGTTGGACTTCTCATTGTACCCGTGGGAGGTCTGACGGGTTTCCACATAGTGCTGGTGTCAAGGGGAAGGACGACCAACGAACAGGTTAGTTGATTTCAGTTTCACCTTGTCAAGGTGTCCGTCTGGTGTGAATTGATCTGTTTTAATCGTTAGTCATGGACAGTCTTATCTCAGTCTTTCAGGAGGGATTTTCAGGTTTTTATGTAAAACTTTTTTTTCATCAGGAATATCCTAGATATTAAACTTCATTTATTTGAATTATACGTTTTGAATGGTCATCATGTTTAAAAAGTCCTGTAGGCAGAATAGTTACTGAGATAATAAGTGTTTTAAACTTTCTCTCTCACACACACACACACACTCACATACACACAAACATATACACACACACTAACACATACACAGACGCACACACTCACACATACACACTCACACATATACACACACATACATACTCACACACACACACTCACACATACACACACTCACACATACACACACACACACACACACACTCGCGCGCACACACATACACACTCACTCACACACACACACACATACACACACGCACACACATGCACACACACACACTCACACACACACATATATACACACACACAAGCACACACACATACACACACACACAGGCACACACATACACACTCGCATACAGACACACACACACACACTCACACACCAACACAACTTGTACTCTAGGGAATGCCTTCATTTTGATTGCACACCAGAGTCTACAATAAGTGTCTTGATGATGGTGATTTTATGTACTATGTGTCAACATCTTGTAACTTTGGATTTAATACAGTTTTCACATCCATGGTGAAGCGTTACTACGGACATGCATGTATGACTGACGGCAGTGCTTGGCATGGAACCTTGTTTCCCTCCTACAGGTGACAGGGAAGTTCAAAGGAGGTCACAACCCTTTCAGCCTGGGGTGTCCCATGAACTGTGGCATGGCTCTCTGTGGTCCTCGATGGCCAAAGTAAGTCCTGAGTAGCTGTAGTTGGTCACTGTCCTCTGTCTTCAGGCAAGCCAGCTCTGGCAGCAAGTTCAGAGGTCAGTTGTCAGCCTTTAGACCCAGTGTGAACTAGCCCTGACCTTTGCTGGGCAGCAAGTAGTGGTGGTGTGTGGGAAGGGCAGGAGATACACCTATGTGTTACAGGATGTCATGCATGACTGAGATCAAAGTAAATTACTGGCAGGTTTTGAAGGGCTTTAGATGCAGTAATCTCAAACAGCTAAATGTCTTAATTTTCCCATAGCACTTTTCCTGAGCAGGCTACATGGTTATAGATGTGAACACAGACACGCAAGTCTGTTGTGATATTGAATTGCTAAGCCTGCATGCAAGATTTGCAGACTTGGAAAGACAGGGAGACTGGTGCACTCAGATGTAATGCAATGCCAGTATTGATTGTGTGTGTGTGTGTCTGTGTGTGTGTGTGTGTTGTGTGTGTGTGTGTGTGTGTGTGTGTGTGTGTGGATGCATGTGTATGTGTCTATAGCGTGCAAGAGTGTGATTACAAATTGGAGCAATTATCAGACGCAATGAATCCTGGTTGAGTATTTGGGGAGTTCTACTTCCTTTGTTGCATGTAGAATTGAAAGTACTTTTTGCTTAGTTGTGGCTCCATCAATGAAAGTAAAAGCTCCTCTTGTGTCCATCCCAGCTCTGACACAATTCAAGATTTAATAATTTTAAAATTGTTGTTGTTGTTATCATTATCATTGTTGTTGTTAACTTGTTATCATCGTCATTATTATCCCCTCTTGCATGAGTACACGGTCAGCCCCTCAGCCTCTACTCGCTTGTTGAAACCATGTCTTTGACAGGCGGAGATGGGCGAGCATGCTTTGGGGTTGGACGATGTGCGAGGCGCAGTGCCGTGGTTCTATCCCTGGGACGGAGAAATCTGAGTTTATTTCATTATTATTATTACTATTATTATTATTATTATTATTATTATTATTATTATTATTATTATTATTATTATTATTATTATTATTATTATTATTTCTGTACAGCATGAATCAACAGGCATTTTGACAGTGGGAAGGTATTGTTCTGGCTGTAATTATCACAAGGTTGGATCTAACTTGATCAGACTTCCTTTCTATTTGTTTCCTTTTGTGTGCTCGTTTTTTATTTGTTTGTTTTTTGTTTGAGAGATTCAGTAGTCTTCATTGCCAATGAACTTAGATGCCTGAGTGTGAGATTCTTGAGGGGATGCAGAAATAAAGATGGAATGGACTGGTGGCCCCAGACACTCCGTGGCCAGCCTTGGGTCGTGGATTCCCAAATGGCATCTCTCCCACTCGGCGTTTTGTGCAGGCAACAGCTATAGCTGCCTCCATCTGCTGTTCTTGCAGGCTCAAGTCGTACGTGCCCAAGACGAGGACGATTCAGATCGACTCCTCTAGGGTGACGTACGTGGCTGCGGGCAAGGAGGTCAAGATGTACTCGGAGGCCAACGTCAACGGCACCAACAACAGCATGCACCGGGACAAGCGGCCCTCCCTGGTCAACCACAGTGTGAGTAGCCTCTAAGGTTGTATGAGTTTTCTCACTTCTGCATCCCGTGTGGGACCCTTGGTCCCTCTGTCCGTAGCTCTGTCCACTTGTGTCACCGCCCGTGGCATGCGCTGCTTGGCTGCTTGTGTCTGCAAGAGCAGTCCTGCCCCTCGGCCCACAGGTCAGCTTCCTATGAGTTCTCCTTTCAGTCATTCACCGTGTCTGATTTGGAATGCCCACTTGCGTGTGTTGACAAGTTTTGTGGAAGTAAGTGCCAAGGCTGAGTTTGTCGATGTGGGTGTATGTGAAGACGTGTGTGATGCATGTTACAGCAATGATTTTGTCAGTGTACATGTAGTGTTGATGGAATTCATTGAAAGCCTGTTGTGAGTGTGAGTTAGTGAATTATCGTGCAGTGTTTTCAGTCCCCTAGCATTCCTCCTAGCAGGGTAGCCGCACAAGTTATTGTAGGTAAACAATTTACTTTATTCTCCTAGATTATTTCTCATTGTTTATATGTTTGACAGAGGATAAAACTTGCTGTCTCTCTGTCTCTCTTGGTGGCTGTGTGTCTCTATGGGTGTCCTGTATGTATGTCTTTCTTATTTCCTTTCCCTCTATCAGTTCTGCAAGATTTCTACATGACTACCCAGTAGACATATATCCTATGTCATTAACTGAAACTTGCCACTTAGCAGGGTTCGTACAGGTCATGAAAAACCTTAAAAGTACTTAGATTTTGACACCCCTTTTTTAAGGCCTTAAAAGTCCTTCGAAATTAAAGTTTTCTATCAGTTTACTAGCAAGGTGCTTAAAAGTCCTTCGAAAATGGGATTTTCCTTGAAATAATTTCAAAGCAGTACTTTAGTTTAAGAATAACTGAGAAAAAAATGACATTTTCATTTCGATGTCGCCAACAAAGCGTCTGCTACCAGCATTTTTGCAGAAGGGAAGCGACTCTGACCCCCTATATGCAGGAGTGACCTCCCCTGATAAATTTACCTCTTGCTAGTTAGTGGTGGTGGCTTGTGCCGGTGAAACTTGCGCCATTTTGGAAACTGAAAGATGCCTGGAAGGTGTTTATTCAATGATAAGTGGTTGGAATCGGCCGAATTCAGAGAGTGGCTGCAACGTGATCCAAAGGGAAACACCCGGAAAGCTTATTGTTCAGTGTGCAAAAAAACTTTTGATGTTGCTGCTGGCGGTCATTCTTCTGTACTGGCGCACCACAAGGGGGCAAAACATGAACGTTTTGTAAAAGCTTCAAGACCTGCCGTGCCCATGTCCGCATTTCTCGAAAAGACTGGGCCTTCAACTTCAACTGTAACCCATGCTGCGACTAGTAGTTCTACTGTCAGTACCAGGCCTTCTTCTGCTCAGCCATTTTCCAGCACAGATACTTTGAAAGCTGAAATAATCTGGACATTGAAAGCGGTCAGCAGCCACTACAGCTATAAATCATGTGAAGACAACGGCAAAGTGTTTGCAGCAATGTTTCCTGACAGCCAGATTGCAGCCAGTTACAAGTGTGGAGAAAGGAAGTCGTCATACTTGTCAACATTTGGAATCGCTCGCCATTTCTTTAATGAACTGAAGGACAGAGTGAAATCTGAGACATCCTACGTCTTGTTATTTGACGAGAGCCTGAATGATGATCTGCAGCAAAAGCAGCTGGATATCCATGTGAGGGTGTGGGAGAATAATGTGGTGGCGACAAACTACCTTCGTTCAGAATTCATGGGGCATGCGGCAGCAGTTGACCTTCATGAGCGCCTTGAGCCCGTGATCCTCGAGTTTGGTCATCGCAAGCTTCTGCAGCTATCCATGGATGGCCCTAACGTGAACTGGAAGCTTGGAGAAGCACGCTACACCTGGGCGGTCCTGCGGGTGGCGCTTGGACCCAATAGACCTGAGTAATCCCACGTCCTCTCCAAGGCAGGTATTCATTAGCTCAAGATGAGACTTATGGTTCCGTCGAACCTGAGCCCGCTCACACGTACGTGGATGCTTTTTTTCTGGCTGGAAGGAAGTGGGTGAAACTGAATGTTTGACCAGGATTACCCAGAGCCTTCTGGGAGTTTGTCTACAGAGACGACCTGGCTGGTCCACCCATGTAACCTGTGCCCTACTCCAAACCAATGTCACAGGATTTCCTGTTCTGCTTGAACCGACCTCCACAGACGCTGAGACGACCTGTCTCGAAGGACTTGTTGGTATTACTGACGAAAGCAGATTTGAGGCGAAGTCAAGCTCGCCAGTCACCTCCCGGGCTCGCTTGCAGCAGGTGTTGTGTTTCGATCCTTATCTGGCAGAGGCCTGCAGGAATACGGGCTTGGGAGAGAGGAGGTGTTGTGCCTTTGTAAGGAGATGGGAAAAGGACAAGATCTTGCCGTGAGGTGAGTGGGTTAGTATGACTGGAGGTCGATGACTTCCAAATCGGCCACGGAGCTTTCATTATTTTGAAAAATGACAAGGTTCTCTTTCGCAGTTCTGAATAGTTTCGAAACCGACGGAAACCTGTTTTGACACGCCAACTTTCTTGCCGAGCCAGTTTGCATTATCTGACAGTGTTGACTACACAAGAAACACACACCCTATCCACCCCACGGTTCCCGAGTTCCCGCAATAGAAACACAGGTCAATGAGAATATCCGTAAAACTGCCTCGGGCAGGTTGATCCGAGGGATCATGAAATATCAGTGACAAGTCACGGAGCTTGCTTCAACTAATCCACAGGTTTTGACCCATTTCCCGGATTGGATTTGTCATGGCGACCTAAGCGTTAATAGAAGTGTAACCCGTTTCCTTCGAACAAAACATTTAGAAATGTGTTAATGCGAAGCAGGATGTTCTTCCGCATAAACATTTTTTTTTTCTGTCGCCAAGTGACTTTTCATGGAAATATTGATATGTGACATCGTTAAAAGTGTTCTACGACCCCGATGCGGCACGCGCGCGCGCACACACACACGTGTACACGCACACACACACATTCTTGTGCGTGCGCGCGCAGAAGGTTTATAAATGTTACATTCGTTTACGAAGGAACACGAAGAATTTGAACGCAGTTTTAGTTTGTGCTCAAAATTGCCTAAGTAAACATAAAAAAAGAAAGAACTAGCTTTAAACAGGCATACGTGGTGATATAATGTTATGAAGTAAAGGGTTATAAATAGCAGTTATACTCGTAAATGAGATATACATGACTCGAATACGAGATTACATTTTAATGATGGTAAGTGGATGGAATGACTGACGGAAAAAAGTATCGTGTGGATTGACTAAGCAAGTCATTAATCACTTAGAGTCTGGGAGGGAAGAATGTATGGATGAAACGACTACTATCTGTTCAATTGTGCACTGACCGCATCAGTTAAAATACTTTTTTTGCTGGCTTTTCATTGACTGGGAGACAAGTCGGTCGCACTCACAGCAACACATGGGTTGAAATCGTCATTTGCAACAGACAGCACTAATGTTACAGACGTCTTAATTATCCACGATTAATTATCTATAGCATGTCTTCAAGTGGCTGTGTAGCCCAACACTGGTCACGCAGGTTTCGTGCGTCGGGCAATGGAAATTCATTGAAACTGGTGTCGACGCTGTCGCTGAGCGCTGCCATCTGTTGATGGTATCAGACGGCATTTGCGGCGGCTTCAGTTGAAGCCCTGGCAGATCTGTGGCAACTAAGTATTTGGTAGAAGTGTAGAAGCCATAGCATGGTCCCCTGCAACGATCCCCGAGAGATCGTGTGAAAAATCTCTCATCGTGTCTCGCACCATCTGTCTCTCAGTCTTTGTCCGTCTTTCACACCACACACACAGTCGCAAGCCGGACCAGCTCGTTTTACTGAAAGCTCAAAGGTCTAGGGGAAATCACTGGATCCACTTGTGACACTCTCACACAGTCAATCAATGAACAAACACGAGACAGAAAGACGGTGAGGTCATAGATCAAATTGTCAAAATGTTTTAATTACGATGCCCAGGTGATGGAGGAATGAATCATCATTAACGCAGGGATAAATCAAGCAGAAACAATACTCATAATCATAATCATGCAAGAGAACGAATGGCCCACCAGCCGATCAAAAGTAACTTATTCGACAGTCCTTCACTCTTGTCTCGGCTGCTGCTCTTGAACGAGCTGCGTGTCAACCATGGTTCAACCGCTCAGACGTCACGAGGGCCCCTGCCCTTGGGAATCTTCATCGCAGTGGTTCTTGATGCACCAGAGGGAACAAAAGGAGGGGGGGGGGAGGGGAAGGGGAAGCAATTGTATTATATCACAAGCACAACCATAGCAAACCAATTTGTATTCTTTCAAAGAGGCTTCTGCCTTTTCTCTCAGTCGTCGGTCTTCGTTCTGTACGGACGGCTTCGGGCGTCGCAAGTGCGTCTTCACCAGGAGATGAACACGGGCGTTGCAAGCGTGGCATCTTCTCTCAACGTGGAGTGCAGGGAGGAAGGATGACGTAATATCTTGGCGCGGAGAGTGACGCAACCATTGGCGTCTCTTCTGGAGTGGCGAGGAATGACGCAACTTCTGGCGCGGAGAGTGACGCAATCTTCAGGGCAACGTTAGGTCTTGATGTTAGTCGGTAACGCTGGCGCTGGTCTGCAGGCATTTATACTTTATGCACGGACGCGAGTGAACTCAGTCATTTTCCAGTCAATCGCAGGACCCCCATAATTATAAGACAAGGCCCCACCCCCGTCAAGTCTCCAGTGTCGTTCTTCCTTCCAACGAATGGAAAACACTTTCCCGCGAACACGGGCATGGAAACCTTCGACTAAGCTACGGCTGGCAGAGCCATGATATTTTGCTATCATCTACGGCCGGCGGAGCCATAATAAGTAAAAGAAGTAAACAACTTAAGCCAAAGGGGGAAGGGCGTGATTTCTCCACGCACACACATACACCACAGACTTGAAAATTATATACAGTTGTCAAAGGTGTGACCACTCTGCCTTTATTATCTCGCATGTGCATGGACACGTGTGCAAATGCATCTTCTTGTAGGCTTCAGTGCAAGTAACAGCTAACATATTGGCGCTTTGTTATTTGAGAAGAAAGAATAATATTTTCTTTCCCCATAGTTCTGTGCCCTGGTCACCCTACCAGCCCTAACGTCACCTTGTTGCCTTATACCCTCACTCCCCCCCCCGTCCCCCCCCCCCCCCCGGTCCCCCCCCCCCCCCCCCCTCTTCCACCCCGTATCCTCTTCATGTCATCCTCAACCATCAAAATACAGTCGTAATCACTGGGCATGGTGTGGCATTGATTTGGGAGGGGGAAAGAGGCAGGGAAAACTCGGATTCTTGTTTGTGACTAAACGTGGGGATGTTTCCCTGTACTAGAAATGCTATGCGGGAAGTCTTGAATACAGAGGATTCTCGTAGAAGTCCTTTGTGTCACTGACTGATGGCTATACTATGGGCATGATTTATAACCTGGGCTTTCAGCAGCAGCAGCAGCAGCACTTTCGGGTATCGTCTTTTAGGAGGGTATCCCCATTCCACCCGTGTCCATTAAATGTAGGCCTCGCCAGAGTAAAATGGAAGAAGGGTAGGTAAGGTAGATGCGATAGGTTTGACTCATTCGTTCCACAGTTCGTCTTCCGTTGTCCAAACCATTCTTCTCGCTTTACGACGTCAGAGTTGACGTTCTGCCCAGATACGCATCGAGGCGATAGCGTCTTTTGGACGGGGACACTTTCAGTGTTCTGGGACTTGGTGCTTGGACAGATGCATAGCTTGCTTTGGACGTCGACTGCTGAGGTGTACTTGCCATAAAGATCTACAGTCACGATTCTCTCTATCCTCAACTGTCATCCAACTCTCTCGTTGACCTCCAGTTTTGCTGGTGAAAATGGATGGACAGATGTGGATATAATAGAGTAAATATAAACCGAAGAAACGTTAAATTATGAGGAACCTGTTGAGAGAATGTATAACTAGGTGCAATTTTTAGATTATGTAGGTGATTCAGTAACCATGGCGATGCATATCATATTTGTGATGCCGATGATGTTGATGGTGATGGTTGAAAAGATGAACGTAGCAATAGTGGTGCTGAAGAGTTACTGTTGAAGAAGAAGAAGAAGAAGAAGAAGAAGAAGAAGAAGAAGAAGAAGAAGAAGAAGAAGAAGAAGAAGAAGAGGAGGAGGAGGAGGAGGAGGAGGAGGAGGAGGAGGAGGAGGAGGAGGAGGAGAAGAAGAAGAAGAAGAAGAAGAAGAAGAAGAAGAAGGAGGAGGAGGAGGAGGAGGAGGGGGAGGGGGAGGGGGAGGAGGAGGAGGAGGAGGAGGAGGAGGAGGAGGAGGAGGAGGAGAAGAAGAAGAAGAAGAAGAAGAAGAAGAAGACTGTCAAGGGCGATACTTTTGCTAACAAAACTGGGTTATACATGTATGTGAAATACTAACAGGGCGCATTGTTGGCTGCATGGACGTCTAGTTGCAAGTGAATCCATGGAAGAAAGGCAGAGGCTGCAGTCAAGAGGAAATGTTTGTTCTCAACAACACACACAATGGCGCTTGACAGTCGAGCACTCTAGAATGGGCGCCTTTGTTGGAGCGAGAGTGGGCGATAAAAGAAGGACGCATCTTCTGTTTTCTCGGGTCTGATCTTTCCCCGTCCAGCTCACTCAGCCATTGCTCTGTCAGGAGATACCGCTGCAACAATCATCAGCCACCTCTTGATGAGTCTGCGCAGTCATCCATTTTAGGGAGAGAGGCAGGGAAATACCTTGGCTAAATGTTAACAGTAAACAAGTGAAAACTGCGTACATTCTAGTTTGCCTTTAGAGCTACTTTCATGCACAGAGAGAGAGAGAGAGAGAGAGAGAGAGAGAGAGAGAGAGAGAGAGAGTATTGTGTTTATCACATGTGATGTCACTGAAAGAAGAGCATATTGTCTGAGGTGGGTGGATGGATGGATAGGCGGATGGATGAATGGATGGATGGATAAATAGGTGGATAAATGGATGAGCGGATGGGTGAATTGGTGGATGGATGGATGGATGGATGGATGGATGGATGGATGGATGGATGGATGGATGGATGGATGGATGGATGGATGGTTGGATTGAGGTTTATGGCCTATCAGCCATTGTAGGCTATATAAGGCCAATAATAAGGAAATGAATGAAACTGAGATAGCGCAAGTCGTCACGAGTACCGTAGTTGTTCGCCTTTCATGAATCACTTAGGTGGATGTGGTAGGTCTATTCTTACCCCCAACCAACAGGGGGTCTATCTGTGGTGTACTAATGCTCGAGATGTAAACTAATTGAGTTTATATGCAAATGAGAGATAAAAAGCGAGAGATTTTGTAATCTAACATAAAACAATGCTAAGTATGTCTTACATTCTCTTTTTTTCTAGTAACGCCACATCGTTGACAATTAACATATTAGATTTAAAAAGGCGGTAAACTAATTATTTAACCTCGTAAACTGATATGTGCACGCTACACGAGAGGTGGGTGTATACAGTTTGAGTGCCAGTAACTGATACGTGCACGCTACACGAGAGGTGGGTGTATACAGTTTGAGTGCCAGTAACTGCATGATACGTGCACGCTACACGAGAGGTGGGTGTATACAGATTGAGTGCCAGTACGTACGCCACGAAGACAGGGTGGGTGTGTAGTACAGTTTGATGTGCCAGTAACTGCATGATATGTGCACGCTACACGAGAGGTGGGTGTATACAGTTTGAGTGCCAGTAACTGCATGATATGTGCACGCTACACGAGAGGTGGGTGTATACAGTTTGAGTGCCAGTAACTGCATGATATGTGCACGCTACACGAGAGGTGGGTGTATACAGTTTAAGTGCCAGTAACTGATACGTGCACGCTACACGAGAGGTGGATGTATACAGTTTGAGTGCTAGTAACTGCATGATATGTGCACGCAACACGAGAGGTGGGTGTATACAGTTTGAGTGCCAGTAACTGATACGTGCACGCTACACGAGAGGTGGGTGTATACAGTTTGAGTGCCAGTAACTGCATGATATGTGCACGCTACACGAGAGGTGAGTGTATACAGTTTGAGTGCCAGTAACTGCATGATACGTGCACGCTACACGAGAGGTGGGTGTATACAGTTTGAGTGCCAGTAACTGCATGATATGTGCACGCTACACGAGAGGTGGGTGTATACAGTTTGAGTGCCAGTAACTGCATGATATGTGCACGCTACACGAGAGGTGGGTGTATACAGTTTGAGTGCCAGTAACTGCATGATATGTGCACGCTACACGAGAGGTGGGTGTATACAGTTTAAGTGCCAGTAACTGATACGTGCACGCTACACGAGAGGTGGATGTATACAGTTTGAGTGCTAGTAACTGCATGATATGTGCACGCAACACGAGAGGTGGGTGTATACAGTTTGAGTGCCAGTAACTGATACGTGCACGCTACACGAGAGGTGGGTGTATACAGTTTGAGTGCCAGTAACTGCATGATATGTGCACGCTACACGAGAGGTGGGTGTATACAGTTTGAGTGCCAGTAACTGCATGATATGTGCACGCTACACGAGAGGTGGGTGTATACAGTTTGAGTGCCAGTAACTGCATGATACGTGCACGCTACACGAGAGGTGGGTGTATACAGTTTGAGTGCCAGTAACTGCATGATATGTGCACGCTACACGAGAGGTGGGTGTATACAGTTTGAGTGCCAGTAACTGATACGTGCACGCTACACGAGAGGTGGGTGTATACAGTTTGAGTGCCAGTAACTGCATGATATGTGCACGCTACACGAGAGGTGGGTGTATACAGTTTGAGTGCCAGTAACTGATACGTGCACGCTACACGAGAGATGGGTGTATACAGTTTGAGTGCCAGTAACTGGTATGTGCACGCTACACGAGAGGTGGGTGTATACAGTTTGAGTGCCAGTAACTGCATGATATGTGCACGCTACACGAGAGGTGGGTGTATACAGTTTGAGTGCCAGTAACTGATATGTGCACGCTACACGAGAGGTGGGTGTATACAGTTTGAGTGCCAGTAACTGCATGATATGTGCACGCTACACGAGAGGTGGGTGTATACAGTTTGAGTGCCAGTAACTGATACGTGCACGCTACACGAGAGGTGGGTGTATACAGTTTGAGTGCCAGTAACTGCATGATATGTGCACGCTACACGAGAGGTGGGTGTATACAGTTTGAGTGCGAGTAACTGATACGTGCACGCTACACGAGAGGTGGGTGTATACAGTTTGAGTGCCAGTAACTGATACGTGCACGCTACACGAGAGGTGGGTGTATACAGTTTGAGTGCGAGTGGAAAATTCCTCGGTGCAATGACACTGCAGCTCCAGTTCTCGTAGCCGGCAAAGGGGGTAACGGGTTTCCGTTGTTCTCGCACTGCAGGGTAAATTCGTGCCACGTCAGCAGCACGTCTCCTGCAGTGTCATGCTTAATTGGAGCTGCAGCCGCGCGAGTGACCCGGGGCGCTCCGGTTACTGTTGCATGAGAGCATTCTAGTAAACTAGAGATTTTGCCTACCGGCAAAAGTATCTCTAGCACTGTTGACATCACGTGATGGAAGGTTTTCGGCCAATTTATGCAAACGGAGGTCACACGAGAGGCTTGTGGGATAGCCGATGTGCTCCCTTACATACGCCGTTAAAGTAGTTCTAAGACTATTTCGCACAAAACTCTTAACTTACTCTTGTTGAGACAACAAACAAGAGTTAATTCGATACAATAAAATGTCTGAGTCAATACTACTGACTCGGGTTCACAGAATGGCATGAGAGGTGAGGGAAAGTGGGTCAACGCATGGCAGTGTCGCCATTTTCCAACGTTCAACAAACGTCGCGCTTGATGTGTTTCAGACTCCTCGATTAGCGCCTGTTCTGCAGCCTGCCACCAAAACTGGGCGTCCACAGTCTCCCCTGTGCAGCGAATTCAAGCTGCATGCGACGACTGGAGGATACTGAGAAAACATTTTGCCCCTGACAAGGTAAAGGCGCCTACACACGTACCGGTTGTCCCCCGGTTTTGCTGCCGATCCGGTCAAAAATCGAAACCGTGGACTAATCCGGCATGGTTCTTGTGATTAGGGCTGGCTCTATTTTCCCGACCCCTCCGGACCGGTTCACATGCCCGGCGACGCGAGATCTCGCGTTCTGGCGACTAGTCGCCAATTTTAATGGCTGACGCTGTCCTCGCTTCGAACATAAAAAGGTGTATTTGGGGATACTAAAAGCCCATCCAAAGAAAATGTAAGCCATGGACAGCATTAATTTATCAAAGCTGTATGTTGAATGCATGAATAGTTCGTGAAAGCTGGTACATTGTACAATTCGCAATGCAGGTCAAACGCATTCATCTACACGCCGAGAAAGCATGTCCGCGGATCGACTTTTATCGTTGAGGCTTCGCCAGGCAGCTACAGCCTTCACGTCGAAAGCGAGTGTTGGCATTAATTTATCAAAGCTGTATGTTGAATGCATGAATAGTTCGTGGAAGATGGTACATTTTACAATTCGCAATGCAGGTCAAACGCATTAACCTACACGCCGAGAAGGCATGTCCGCGGATCGACTTTTATCGTTGAGGCTTCGCCAGGCAGCTACAGCCTTCACGTCGAAAGCGAGTGTTGGCATTAATTTATCAAAGCTGTATGTTGAATGCATGAATAGTTCGTGGAAGATGGTACATTTTACAATTCGCAATGCAGGTCACACACATTCATCTACACGCCGAAAGCATCTGTCTGCGGATCGAATTTTATCGTTGCGTCTTCGCATTGATTGAGCTGCAGCCTACATGAAGCGTCCGGTTGTCAT
The DNA here is from genome assembly GCA_034096865.1 of Theodoxus fluviatilis. NCBI lineage: Eukaryota > Metazoa > Mollusca > Gastropoda > Cycloneritida > Neritidae > Theodoxus > Theodoxus fluviatilis. Next base: position 14,075 of record JAWQFJ010017608.1, read on the forward strand.
TGTCTCATGAAAGGGACGTAACTCTAAATTCTGACTTTGCTTCGCTTAAATGAACATCGCTCCAGTTCGCGGTGTGGGTGTAATCGTTGCGTGTGGCTGTCAACCCGCTTTTTACACGCACGGTCAGCCGGATCGGGAGCAAAACCAGCTTGAAAAACGTAACGTGTGAAGGCGCCTTAAGAGATGTTTTGATTGTTTCCGTTCGGTTCCTTTCCGATTAAACATTTGCATAATTATGTTATATGTTGTGGTCTTCTGTTTTGTTATTGCAACAAATAGTTTTGTGCGGCTAGATTTAACAGCAGAAATTGTTGTTTGTTTTCTGTGTGGCTTGCATCTATCTGCATAACTCGCTTTATCGACAATAGCATGTTAACGCTATGGCCGGAGAAGAGTTCACCAGGGGTCATATGGTAATTAGCAGCACAGCCATGATGGTAGATTGCATAACTTCCTGTGCTATATATGTTGGGGTATGTTTCGGGGCTGTGTTGAGGAGTGATTATCGCTAGATCGTGGCAAAAGGATGGCATTAAAGCATGCAAAACGTTTAATTAGATAAAAACAATAATCGAAAGTAGTCATAATAGACTATTGTCACGTATACTTTCTGCACAAAACCCACAGAAGATAAGTAAACAAACCACAATGTACGCACCTAGCAGACGAACACGATCGAACCGTAGCCACTCCGCCAGCAGACGATCGAGCTAGTGTGATATAATGTTTCATGTAAAGTTCGAATGAGTGGTAGCAGATAACTGTTTAGTTCTGACTTGAATTGACTAGCCGAGTGGTTAGCGCGCTGGACCTACAGTCGCTTGCGGCCAGTGGGTACGGCGTTCGAAGCCGCGCGGTCCCCAGAGTTGCATCCTTGAGCAAGATGCTTAACTCGCATTGCTTCTCCCCACCCAGGAGTAAAACCGGGTACCTCGCAGGAGTACTAAGCACCCACCTTCCCTACTCCTCCCCAAAACGGCCCTCTTCAGGGCTACCAAACGGCCCTCTTCAGGGCTACCAAAAAATTGTGGAACAATTTCCTCGTGTCATCGTGGCATCCACAGTACCATGAAGAAGAAGAAGGGGGACTTTTTCGTTTCCCTGGTCAGGCGAGGACAGAAAATTCACGATCATCGTCGATGAGTGCATGATCAACTTGCCTGCATTCGGCGTAATGCAACGTGTAAGATTACGACAAGAAAATAGCATTAAAGCACAAAACAAAAGTTTCATGACAACTAAATTCACCAATTATATTAATAATTGACCATTTTTACACCTACAGCTAGTGCTCAAACCTTACAAAGCTAACAAAACATACTGCGGGGAGTGTCCCGGTCGCGCATCAAAACTCGGTGCACGAGTGATCGTTTCGCCTTTCTCTTATTTGTTTATCTGCTCCGACATGGTAAGCTGGCTGTGCCAAGAAACCAACGTCTAAAATAATTAGAGTTAGTTGATACATTTTTCTTTCTAAGGTAAAATCGAGGTGATCGGCGGGCTCGATCCATACCAGCTGTCGCTCCATGTGGGTTAGAGGTGTGTGTGTGTGTGTGTGTGTGTGTGTGTGTGTGTGTGTGTGTGTGTGTGTGTGTGTGTGTGTGTAAGAATTGACCCACCGCGTCTCCCTTCGCAATTCGTAAGAGGCGAATAACTAGGTACATCGTGACTTGCATGAGTTACGCTGACTCGGAACTATTCTAGTGGTTTTTGTGCTCTGTAGCCTTACGTAGCTTACAAAGGCTGATAAGCCGTAAAACTCCATCCATCCATCCACCCATCTACCCATCCATCCATCCATCCATCCATCCATCCATCCATCCATCCATCCATCCATCCATCCATCCATCCATCCATCCATCCATCCATCCATCCATCCATCCATCCATCTATAAATACCAGCTGACGAAGGACCAACTTGATCCGGAATTGAGGAACATTCCGCCAACGAGTGCCATGGACATATGTAATTGTAGTACTCGGAACATCTGCTTACACGTTGGAAGAGTTTAAAAATTATAGGTCTTTGGACGTCTATCGATTCTTAGTAGCAGAATTTGTGGGAGATGTCTGCTGATTCTCGCCGGGTGTTTGTCTCGAAAGGTCAGATCTATTCTGTAAAGCTTCTTTTTCCATCCTCTTCGTCTAGCTTCGGTCACCCTTTGCACAATCGGACCTAGATTGATTTTCTCTGATGGTATAAAGTAGTAGGAGCGTTTGACTCCTCTTAATTTTTCTTTTTGTTGGTTGTTAAAGCAACGTTTCACGCAGCAAGAAGTCGGCATGGTTGCACCTCTCCCGTAGCACAGCTTAGCAGACAACGCTCGCCTCCTACCAACATGGCTGAAAGCACGTGGCTTCTACAAATAACTCCGGAAGTGACGACAACGCGACTTCAACCATTCAGGAATGTGGATGGAAAAGTTTTGAAACCCTTCCTGTTTTGCTGTAGCTAATTGTTGAAACAGGCATACTGTCGGGATTTATGACTTGACAGGAGAGTATCCAAATCTCGGGGTTCTTTTTTCTTTCTTTTCGGAATCCACTGTTCTATATGGTTCAAGGCAAAGTGTGCAACAACCATGTCGATACACACGTTCGTCTGTTGACATTGCTCATCTTATTCGCCACTTTATCAAAAACCACATACTTCTTTCAACCTTTCAAATGTCGGGGTGATATAAAGAAATATTCCTCCTCGTTTCATCGTGTTTGACGAGAGAAGCCCAGAGCAATTCACAACGACAGCAGACACGTGCATTGCCGCTTAGATCTCCTTTCCAGAAAGTGTCAATCCTCGCGACACGGATCGCTTTGATCTAACAAGGATGGGGCAGTTGCCCTACACTCTCAACCTTGATCCCAAATTACAACCCTTTCTTTGTCCCGTCTCCAGTGCTGGGTGGAGACGTGCTGTGTCCACTGTTCACGGCATTTCTCTCTCCATGTCTCCCGCCCTTTTCTCGTCCCTCGTGCCCTCCTCCATCTTTCTTTTGCCTTTTATCGGACGTGTATTTATGGCTGTGACTACAAAGCGGTCCGTACTCACTCGTGTGTTTATTTGCTTGACAAAATCTGAGCAAGGGTTGCGCTGGAATTTGTCACAGTATCGTCAATAAACAGCTGTTCCGCTCTTTTGGTTCCTGCAGCCAGTGATACCACAAACAACGTGCTCGTATGGTGACCTTCATGTCTCCCACAAACGAAAGAGACCTTTTTCAAAGCGACACGCGCATATGTGACAATCCATCACATGATGAGGTGGATGTTTACTTTTGGAAATTCTGAGTCGTGCATATGGTCGTAAAATGGATAATTTTCACCCCTCAACGAGGTAAAAATCTTGAAAATAAGAGAAATGGTTACAAAGTTAGGAGTTACTGCATGAACACGTCTTCCCACTTGTATAAAAATTTCAGAAAATGG
>JAWQFJ010017608.1:22500-25000 GCA_034096865.1 Theodoxus fluviatilis
CGTTCCGTACTCACAGACGACGTCGCCGCGTACAGAATTAGAATATGATGTGAGCGGCCACACGAACTGGCAGCGAGACATTCTCACAAGTGCAGTCTGTAGATTCACGCAGGTGTGAAGGTACGCACGCGACAGTGTCGTACTGACGCCATCGAGCACTCGATATGAATAATATGGTTCACAAACTGCCTCCATTAAGATGTGTGACTGCCCTGAACGGCGTGGTCGTTGCGAATACCAATATCCCGTACACGTGACAAACTACAGCCTGATTCATCTCATTGGCAACGCCCCGAGAGACCTTGAAATAGAAACGAATTTATGGATTCACGCATTGAAGGATTTACACAAAACATGCAATAAAAACATCCGGCGATTAATAGAATGGCGCTTTCGGGACAATCGCCAACGACTGAAATCCGCAGGGTGGGGCCAGAAGTTTGTGAGCGTGTGAAAAGGTTTTGCACAGCCATTGAATTTCGTAGCACCGTTTTCCTTATAACACATCGCGGTTTCGGGCGTATGCCTTCATAAGCTCATCGACATTTTGTCGTATCGAACCTTTTCAGGGCGTGCAGTGGAAACTATCTGCTCCATAGTCCTTGTGACTGCTTTTGACACTTCCCAACATCTTCGTCCCTTGCTGCGATATCAGTCACGGCTGCGTATTTTTACATCGCGCGTGGACAAGGGAATATCGTAAATCGTGGCTTGCTGTGCTTTTCTGTTTGAGGGCTTCAGAAATCAGAGTGAAAATGTAAGCTAATCACACGAAATTTGTTTCCTTATTTTCCTTTCGTTGCCCCTAGTTTCCGTTCTGGGTAGGTTCGGCGTCCCTATGTTGAGCTTTGCATTTATTTTCCTATAGATCAGGGGTACGTCTCTGACACAGTACATGCATGTCCAGTTTGATGAAATATGACTGATTGTGATATGACTAACGGTTTAGAAAAAGTTTGCACTGATGTGGCGTGAATCAATACAAATAAATAACTTCCACGCCTGCCTTTATAATGCTCAAGGCTTTGGCAGCGTTCTCAGCATTTCACCTGTGGCGTCTCCCCTTAATGCATAGATCTTCAAGACTGAGATGATCAGGGCTGGTATTCATTGCGAATCTCAGTTTAACCTCCGGTCAAATTAACTCCGTTAGTTACGGAATCAGCGCTTAATCTGGAACCCCGGTAATATTTGTAACACAGAGCCTTAACCCTATGAACGAAAGTCGGAAATAAGCAAACGAACAAATAAAGAAACAACAATTTTCGAGAGCTCAGGCGAGGACTGAACCAATGACCTCGGGTGAATGTTTGCGTGTTCTCTTCCATATTAAGTTAGCAGAGTTAGTGTACAAGAAGCAACACTAACGACAGAAACTGAGAAAATGCAAAGCCTTGTCTTACAGTAGTGGTGAAAAAAAATGTTTGCAAACAGATTGATCAGGAAATATCTGCTCTAGGGGCGTGGCTATATACCAGAATTATGAGCATGCTGTGCTTTGTGCTATCAGTGCCATCACACCCAGTTAGATAAACCTGCCGAGCTTGTCTTCAAATTGTTAAATAAATACATTGCACTGATAACGTCTGATAAAGGAGACATATATGTACAAAGAACTCGTCTGTCGAGGTACTCGAAAAAGGTGTTAACACACGTCCTTCCGCTTGCGCAGCTGATAAGGGGGTAGCAAGCAGCATCAGTACTGACATCGTACTTAGTAGTTTTTCAACAAGCTTTTCAATTAGGTCAACGTATATATATTTGTTTAAAACCATGACCCTCCTGGACTATATCCCCTTAAGGCAGGCAAGGGCCCATTGTCAAAGTTCGCCCTAGCTAATTTCCTGATCATTTGTAGAAGCGCCTAAACAAACTTTCCATGATGTGAACTTGACAAACGAATGGTGACATAAAGTGGCGGTGGCGATGGCGGTGGTGGTGATGGTGGTGGTGGTGATGATGGTGGTGGTGATGGTAGTGGTGGTGGTTATGGTGATGGTGGTGGTGGTTGTAGTGATTGTATTGATTGTGGTGGTGATGGTGGTGGTGGTGGTGATGGTGGTGGTGGTGGTGATGGTGGTGGTGGTGGTGATGGTGGTGGTGGTGGTAATGGTGGTAATGGTGATTGTGGTGGTGATGATTATGGTGGTGGTTGTAGTGATGGTGGTATTGGTGGCGGTGAAGGTGGTGGTGGTGGTAATGGTGGTGGCGGCGGTTGTGGTGGTAATGGTGATTGTGGTGGTGATGATTATGGTGGTGGTTGTAGTGATGGTGGTATTGGTGGCGGTGAAGGTGGTGGTGGTGGTGATGGTGGTGGCGGCGGTTGTGGTGGTAGTGAAGCGCAGTTGTATTTACCTTGGAATAGAAGGAAAGGGTTAGAGGGAGATGGTTAGGATAAAGGTTCAAGGCAAACTCTTGATAGCCTTGACCCTTCGACCTTTTACCTTTGTGGTTTTCTCCGCACTTTAGGCTTTCTCACGTTCCACTGGAGATCAGTTCA
>JAWQFJ010017608.1:27500-35000 GCA_034096865.1 Theodoxus fluviatilis
CTCTGCCTGCCTGCCTGCCTGCCTAGCTGCCTGCCTGCCAGTGACTCCTCGTGGGGTTTTCTTTCCTGCGGTGACAAAGGGAGTCTAGCAATGCCTTTACCACGACTGCGAGGATTACTGGGAGGTCAAGGCAGGGGGCAGCTTGGGTCAAGGCCATATAGCCGAGTAATCACTGGGAGTGGTCCCCCAAACCAGGAATTCCGACCATGGATGTGGTAAAAAGGAGGCGACTGTACGTCTTAGATATGTCAGATGAAAAAGTCCTAGGACGCCGAATTTTTTTTCACCTCGTCCAAGAAATATTTTGTGACAACACTGGGGGAGAAGGGGCGTGAAGAACTCCCTCGGTGGCGCACAAAGCGAGACAGAAGCCACTTCATCGTCCTCCTAGGGAGTCGCACACTTTTCTCGATGGCTGACGTGATAAAAAGGCCGGAGAAAACCTCATTGTCAGTTGCTTGTATCCGCGGGCTTTACATATTCATGTCAGGGAAGATACGGGTCAGAAGAAGAAGAAGAAGAAGAAGAAGAAGAAGAAGAAGAAGAAGAAGAAGAAGAAGAAGAAGACCTGAGTGAGCTGCTATATATTTAGACGGAAAAAATAGTGTAAGTCCAATCCAGTTCAGCTTACATCGGAAGGTATTACGCTCTGTTGGGTATTCCTACCGCCTATCCCAGCTCTTGTTCATACATCTCTCTCTCTCTGTGTCTCTTCTCTCTCTCTCTCTCTCTCTGCCTGACTGCCTTCCTAACTGCCTGCCTGCTTGCCTACCCCCCCCCCCTCTCTCTCTCTCTCTCTCTCTCTCTCTCTCTCTCTCTCTCTCTCTCTCACCCTCTCAAAAATCCTCTCGACCTCCCTCTTCACCAGGATCACACACCGAGCACAGATAACACGTGCTCGTCAATCACCGATCCATTGTGGACTCTCCTCCAGCTGAGTGTGGGTCGAAATCCTATGTCGCAGTAAAGCAGCGTGAGGTTGGCCAGAAGCGCCTTAAGCAGAGACACTATAGTATCTCTGCCTTAAGCTTGCCCATGCCTCTGCAGCCCTGTGGAGCGGGTAGCACCCAGTCTTTTGTGACGGCTCCACGTGTTTGTGCGATTTGGCCGTGCTTCAAAGAGGAAGCCAGTCAGAGCCACGAGGTGGAGGGAGTTCGTCTGCCCCGGCCAAGACCACCCTGTCCGAGTCCCGAGGGACTAGTGAACTCCTCGCTATTTACGACGCAAAAGTAATTAAAACGCCTTCCATTGGACGTGGCCATGACAACTGTAGCGTCCTTTGTGATCAACAAAGAGCACTTCTTTTTGTAGAGAACATCAGGCTGAAGGATTCCCCCAAGGTTCGCGTTCCATTCAAGATTGCTGTCATCCCAATCATAGAACTCTGATGGATGTGTCTGTTGGTTGGAGTTCGTTCTGACCAGGGCATACAGGATTACAAGTGTTTTAAGTGGGGGTCTTTTAAAATCTCATCAAGGAAGACTGGCACCAATTTATGTCAAGATAGACATGTGTACCGTCTGCTTTTTGCCATTTCCCCTGTTCATTTATTGTAAATCTACGCAGAACCCTGGTATGTCCTGGGTTTGACATTTTGACAATGGTGGATTCCTAACACTGCCCCCTAATTCAGATCGATATAAAAGCTAAAGATACAAATGCTATATTTCAATTATAATCTCTGCATTGACGTCAACTTTGGATGGAAAAATATGGAGATCAACCAGACCATTCAATCTTGATGAAATATAAATCTCGCTCTGAAGACAGACGAGATGTATGAGCTGTTTAAATCAAGTTATGGCCGACTCTCGACCATTCTGGGGTTGGTTTTCCACGTCTCACGCTTGTAACACGAAGGGAGCAGAATCAGAGCTCTTCGTCGCCCAGGAGGGCGGATATATGTTAGCATGCCAGCACTCAAAGTCTTGAGAACTCTTGACCTACTGCTATCGGGTTGCACCTGTCAGGTCATGCCAGTTATAAAAAATTGTTACGGGAGCTAGGGAGGGAAGGAGGAGGTAGTGGTTGGAATGATTTATTCGCCGTGGGCTCTGAGGTCGAGCAATGAAAGGCAAGGCGCAGAGGAGAACCAGGCGCAAGTGCCGCAGGAAGAGGAACAGGTGCAGCAGGAGAATTTGTAGAGAAGGAGAAACAGGAGGAGGAGGAGGAGGAGGAGGAGGAGGAGGAGGAGGAGGAGGAGGAGGAGGAGAAGGAGGAGGAGGAGGAGAAAGAAGAGCAAAACAAGGAGGAGCAAAACAAGGAGGAGGAGGAGTTAAAACATGAGAGGAAGGAGGCACAAAAAGAGCAAGAACAGAAGGAGAAAAAGGAGGAGGAGGGAGAGGAAGAGCAGGAGGAGTGAAGGAGCAGGAGGAGGAGCTGGAGCAGGCGGGGAAGTTGAAACAAGAAATGAAGGAGGAGATGGATCAGGAGCTGGAGGATGAAAGCAGGAGGAGAAATGTGAGCGAAGCAGAAGTATGAGAAAGAGGAGCGTAAAGAGCGGAAGAATAGGATAAATACTGAAATGGACAAAGAAGAATGTGAGACGCAGTGAAAGAGGAGAGACGAGACGAAAGAACACGAAAACGAGGAGGAGCAGAATAAGAGAGGTGGTGGAGGAAGACAGAAGAAATATATGGACAAATGAGCTGATGAATGTTGACGAAAGTGACGAGGAAATCGATGACTTGAACATTAGGGAAGAGGTAGCGATGACACAGCAGAGATGGAAGGCGACTCGAGCGGACACAGCCCATAACACTCATTCCACGGTTCATGATGGAAATCTGATAGCATTCTAAAATCACACTGTAAGGGCGAGCCGATATGCCACGGGGGTCCAGAGTAATGGAAAGACCTCGTTAAAGTGAGCGCCATCTCATCCAGAGGATAAATGGGGCTTTGAAAGGCAACTATATGAGCTGCCAAATGATGCATCACAAGGGAATGGAGACTCGGTGGACATTCGAAGACAGGTTCAAGGGTCACTGCCCTGGGGTCATGGGACGGGCGGAGGCAGTTTAGTGGGCACGATGGGTGGAGATCACAGCAGGGATCGAGAATCGCAGCAGAATCCCGTGTTAGAGCGAGTCACGACCACATCTCCCCACTATTGTGCAGGAACAATCTCGGCATCACTGCTGATCCCGCACTTTTGCGCTCTGGAGTATGGAATCCCTCTCCTGTAATCCGACCGAAGTGTTGTTCTCTTTCTCCCGTTCTCCCACCTCGACCTTCATAAATCCCTGTCCCAGGCGCCTGGCCACGCTCTCTACACGGCAGCTGAGTTCAGGCTGTAACCCTCTCCTCCTCCTGGTGATCCTCAATCCACTCCTCACCCGCCTCCGCCTTGTCTCTCCCTTCCACTCGGTCTTTCCTCCATGTCTTCGTTTAAAACTCCCCCCACCCCCCACCCATCCCCTTGTCCCTGCCTCTTACACTCCCCCCCCCCCCCCCCCCACCCCCTTTATCTGTTCGACCGAAGTCTCTTCTCACTCAAGACTAGAGGAGCTTGTGACAAGAACTTTGAGGTCAGTCCCCGCAATGCACGCTGCTGTAATCTCGGTTTCATGAGACTGGCTTCGGGTGAGCCGAGTGAGAAGGGATCATAATGGTCTCTGGGCCTTTTGTACCGCTTGTGTGCGTGTCGTCTTGGAATGTCGCCAACCTTGCCCTGCCAGAAGAGCAAATATTGGAAGAGATTTATGGACGGCTCGCTTTACTTAATCCTTTATCTCCCATGCTCTGTCATTTCGTCTCCGTGTTTCTGTCTGTCAGAGTGCGCCTGATGCGTACAGGGATGTGTGCGTAGATGTGTGAATGTGTAAGTGTATGTGTGCGTGGGTGTGTGTATGTGCGCGCGCACGCGTGGTGTGTGTGTGTGTGTGTTTGCATGCATGTGTGTGTATGTGATGAGTGTGTGTATGCATGCGCGCATGTATGTATAAATGTGCAAAAGTATGCGTGCATGCATGCGTGTACAAGCGTGTAATTATATTGGCTTGTTATACTTGTCTCTGTTTTTGCGATTGTGTGCATGATCATGTGTATATCTGTACGTAGTCGTGTTTTGGTTTTGAGTGTACGAGAGTGTTCGTGTTTGTGAGTGTGTATATGCATGTGTATGTGCGCGTGCGCTAAGGTGTGTATGTGTTTGCACGCACACGCACGATTGCGTGTGTACGTGAGTGCATGTAGGCAGCGTGCGTCTCTGTATCACGTAAGCCTCCTCTCACGTACATGTATGGTTGTGTTATGGCGTTGATGCGCCTCCCTTTCACTGCGTATTTCTCAGTCGCTCCCATTCTCACTCTTCCGAATCTATTTCGTCCCTCGAAAAATTCTGACGTTTCCGCAGCTGCAAATCATCAACACGACGTGAAAAACCCCATAGAAACACTCTGACGAATCTTGCCGTCGAGATGACAGAGAGATGCCTCTAGCCAGACATTGGTTGCATAAAGTCACTGCGTGCCCTTTTTGCACCTGTAGCAGTCTGTCTGGGCAACGCGGAGGCGAGGGTGGAGTTGAGGATAGGGGTAGCAGGCGTGATAGCTGGGACGAAATGGGGACGAGGGGCGGGGACCGGGAGGGGATGAGGTGGGCGGGAAAGAGAAACGCTCTACTTCCCAGGGTTTAATGCAGTTTTGTCAAGGTATTCCTACGTGCCTAAAGGACGCAACATGACGTCCGCGCTGCCCACTAGCAGTCTTTCCACGCTCCGCTGACTTTCTCCACTCGTCCTCGCGGCTGAGGAGAAAGCTGCAGACGACTTCCCTTTAAGCTGCCTTCTTGTCCTGCATGCACCGGATGCAAAAATATGTAACATATTTTGAATTTTACAAAAAGTATGTCTGGCAATTCGCATTTTCATCAAACAAGCGCACAGAAAAGGAAGTAGGAGAAAATATCAGAGTATTGTTGTCACTTAAGATTGACGAAAAGCCGATTAATCGCAACCTATCCTTTCCTCGGTTCTTCAAGCTCCATTTTATTTGCACAGTGGCGTTTCTTTATTGTTCTGCTTGTCTGTCCTAGATGATGCAAGATTTTTCCTCGGGCAGTCTCGTCAGTGGCTTGAAAAAAACTGCACGGCACTCTCTATTTCTTGCCAGTTTTCAGCTGGAAGATCTTGTTCGAATGAGGCCTGACAGATTATGATTCTCTTTGCCGCAGGTTATCATCGCAATGCTTAAGTGAACACATTCATCTGAGGGTGAAACATGAAAATTGCTGATGACGGCTACAATGTAGAAGAATATGTGCTATGGAAAGTTTCACGGGACATGAACATGAAAGGCATTCTGAGGCTTCCTTGAAGAAGGTTGTGAAAGATGGAGAACAAGACACGCAAAGGCAGACGCCATTGAAGAAAGCTGTGTCTTGCCTCACATTTTCAAAGAAGGTGTGCCTTCGAGAATGGTGATGTCAGGCACTTCCCATGATCGTTGATGCCTTTCATTTTGCTCTTGCGAATATCTGTTTGATCGAACTCTTTGAGCCTCCTCTTTTATGCGCATCTCTCTCTCTCTCTCTCTCTCTCTCTCTCTCTCTCTCTCTCTCTCTCTCCTCTTTCTCTTTCTCTTCTTTCTCCCTCTCTCTCCTCTTTCTCTCTCTCTTCTTTCTCCCTCTCTCCTCTCTCTCTCTCTCTCTCTCTCTCTCTCTCTCTCTCTCTCTCTCTCTCTCTCTCTCCTCTTTCTCTCTCTCTCTCCTCTTTCTCTCTCTCTCTCCTCTTTCTCTCTCTCCTCTTTCTCTCTCTCTCTCTCTCTCTCTCTCTCTCTCTCTCTCGTTTTGCCCCTGGGTTCGTCTATCAGTTTGCCTGCTTGCCTGCCTGCCTGCCAGCCAGCCTGTGTGTCTGTCTTTATGATTCTGTCTCTCTCTTTCTCACTCTCTAAAAGTTAGTCATGCGCAAGGATTCAGTCCATCCGGAACGTACAAAATGGGGGCTGTGTATTTGCTTGAAAGATAGGCATAGTTATAAAATACTTGTACAGTAAAGAGTCATGGAAGAGTATGCTTTTATCGCTCATGGCTGAAGGCCACAGCGCTGCTTGGCAGTAAAACCTGACTCCTATTGGTCAAGACTGGGGAATGGACGTCAGAAATGCCGGCGTTTTATGCTCATGGGCGGGTTTTATGATCTTCCCGTAGCACTTCGGCACAGCAATCTCGCATCGTGACGCACGAACGCACTCAGAGCATCTGATCTTTTCAAAAACAGCATGGTCCAGTGGTCCAGGACGGCGTGATTGCAAGATGAAGCAATAACCTTAACCTTACTTGGATGTCGTTCGTAAGCAGAGATTTCCACAGCAGTAAAACACGAACGCTGATGTTATACGCAACGAGAGGGGTGAATGTATGATTCCTACACCATTAGTGTATATAGTGCTGTAGATCTCTCTAACTGATCGGACACAAACGACCTGTTTCTTTTTCAGCTGTACCAATCACCCTCCAGCCTCCGCGCATCGACTTGTCCTTTGTTATACAGTGCATTTATTTCATTTACTACGGCACGACTAATGCTAGCCATGTAGTACGAACTCTTTCAAGGACAACGCTTGTATGTAAGTGGCTTGTTTTCTTCCAGTAAAGAGTAGTCCCCCCTTTCCCACGAAGTGTCTTTGTCCATTGACTAATGCACGACTTATGCCATAGTTCTAAAACCGGTGCTTAACCAGGGGACGCTAATGCCGCACACTGTGTCAAGCCACAGCATTCGGTCATGTGACATCTATATCAGACCCCGCACGCAGCGTTTTTATCAGTGGCCGAGGCTGGTCTGCCATGCGTCGTGCACCACCATTTTTTTCTTCTCAAGTTCGCACGCAAAAATTAATCGCTCATATGAAGAATCACTGACACACTTACAAAGAAATCGTAACCAAACAACAGTAGTGATTTCAAAGGAGTCGCGAAAGTGATTGTTGTGGGCACGTGAACAAAATTATTACTCTTGTTCGAAGAAACCGAGAAAATGTTTGAAGACACACATTTCGGTCATGTGACATCTTTTCAAAGCCTCGCGCAACGCATTCTTAAATCTGGCCGAGACATTGGGTGCGCTCGATTGAACCGCCAGAATCCGCCTGCGGCGGTTCGCTGCCACGTGACCGGCGGTCCACCGTCACATGACCGGCGAATCGACAGCTTTCGTGCCAATCGAACGCTTTCGGCTGATCAACATGGCGGCACAATTGTGGTGTTTAGAAGAGTTACTAGACAGCGGTAGCGATGATGAAGAAATGTGCTGTCTTCTTGGTTTATGGTAAGGTTTGAGGTTATTGTGTAAATTGAACATTTTCATTTCCACTACCTATGCCCTGATAAGTGACTCCTGAGCCTAGTGCAGTCAAAGACCCTATATACACTAATAAAGACCACGCACTCGAGCGATTTTCCTTTACGCAAAGGGAGGTCAGAATGTAGAGTTACGTCCCTTTGCGAGATAATTTTCAATTCGAACTTAATGCAGGATTTCTCACCGTCAACCACACA
>JAWQFJ010017608.1:47500-55000 GCA_034096865.1 Theodoxus fluviatilis
GCTTGAAAACTTATTTCTCTTTGTGAAACCACATTCCTCCAATACGAAACGTTACTGTTTGTTTTATCAAATCATCATAAGCATCACCAACGATTCTTATTTCAAGTGGCTGAGAAGAGCATTCTGACCAAAGCAGCTTGTGATGAAAGTCCATCGTCCATTGTTTTTGCCGAGATTGTAAAGATGTGTTCCTCGCTGCCCGAACCTGTTTGTTCGTGTTCACCTTTTCAAATCTCAAGTGATTGTGAAGCATGGTTTCTGGTGGAAGTGGCTTGTAATTCAACAGTGTCAATCAATGTCCTTGCAAGTGTCTTCTGCATAAATAGGTCCTTTGCTTTGATGTCATGTGCACTCCAGTCGCGTTCCCCAGAGGCGACCAGAGGTGGTTGCCTCGCCGGCGAGCAGCCTGATCACGCTAGCGATTGCTGACGGGAAAACAGGGCCGTGTTGCTTAGCCTACCTAGTTGGCAAAACTTAGGCCGCTGTCAGCATGCGTCAGTCATTTTGCTGCCTTTACATCTGCTTTCATCATGTTGACACCGGCCTATTCCTCGCAAGATCTCGCAATATCCCTAGCATAAGCAACGCTCCACATGAGTCGGTATCAAGATTGGGTCGCAAGGGCAGGCAGTGTCAGGTTTTGGAGACGGTTTAATTGCATGAGCTGACTGGCTGGGCGTTGCGTGTGATTACAGCGAACACTCCCTAAGAAACCGGATGTAGAGAAAAGAAGTAAGGAGACGTTTTTAAGAAACCGGATGATGCCCGTTGTTTGCGTTTGACTAGCTATTGATCGGATTGGGGGCTTGTAGCACCGCCGAAGTCTCAATCAGTTAGCTCCACTGTGTATGAACGTTTGTGTGCGGCTTGCATTATTCCGGACGAAGCATATACAGCCAAAGGCTGGGAAACGTTCGGCATTCTGCGTGCTAATTTACATCATTATGGGGTGAGTGTGAGCATCTGTGATAATGGATTTTTCGAGTTACTATGTGAAAGATTGGAGGAGGAATTTTTGTTTTCATCCGTATCTCCGCTATGGTCTCCTCGCATGATTTGTAATATAGAATAATTCCAGACCTGCTCTCGAGTCTGATATAGGCATAACATCGAGATATGTCATGGCGGAGACTTCGAGAGCGCAATGCTATGAGCTGTTCGTTGCAGTTTGCATGTTTGCCAAAATTCCCGTCTCACGTGTGCATTTTCACAGTAGTTTGTCTTTCACCATTTCATTGTCCATTCCTTAGCCTTGCTACTTTCTTCTCTGATCAATGTAGTGATTTCATCCCTGACTCCTCTTGTCGCATTGAATGGTTTATGTTCTGTATTTCACAATGTCATTGTCAATATTAAGCTCAAGCCAATCATGTTGGTGTTACTAATCTTATTTCGTATATACTCGTATTGCGTCAGTATCCCCTTGTTCTGTCTTCCTTTACACCATTGAAAGCTTTTCTCCTTTTATTTACTCTGTTGAATTCTTCTCCATGTTCTTTCCTGTAAACCTACGTATGCACCGTAACTACACACACACACACACACACACACACACACACAGACACCCACACCCACACACGCGCGCGCGCGCACACACACACACACACACACACACACGTACGTTTTCTCATCTCTTCTGCACAGTCACCACAAAACCTATCATATTTCCTCCACTTTAATTTAACGAAGAACCGTTCGATTCCTTCATGCTTTGTCTCACACCCTCCACACATTAGCCATTAACCCTTTATCTCTTCCAGCTATTTCCCATCACCTCATTCAGACGCACAACCCCCATCGCGTCTCACCACGCGATACGTAAATAACAAAATGGCTACGGAAATCGAGACTTGAATCTTTTCTTACTCGATCGAGTTTGAGTGATTTTCGTTGTCAATGGCCTTACATAGCCTAGAAAGGCTGATAGGCCGTAAAGCACCATTCAGTCAGTCAGTCAGTCCATCATTGACTGGTTGATTGATTGATTGATTGATTGATTGATTGATTGATTGATTAATTGATTCATTTCATTCATTCATTCATTCATTCATTCATTCATTCATTCATTCATTCATTCATTCATTCATTCATTCATTCATCCATTCATTCATCCCAGGCGCACGTTCATTCATATTAACCCCTTCCTGCCCACAGGCGCCCCAGTAAGAGTGCGGCCATGCCGGGGTGCGGGCGGCTGGGCCGGTTTAGGGGCCTGCACTTCTCGCACCTCGTCTGCTTTCTCATCCCCGTGGTGCTGTGGCGATGCACGTCCTTCTACACCAGCACTCAGTGCCTCGACTCGCTGGACCCCATCGGGGGTCCACCTCAACCTCCCGGCTTCCACCAGTTGAGCTCGCAGCGCCCCCCGACCAGAAGCAAGGTGTGCAAAGGGTTAATGGGAGAATTCGGGTAGAGGTCGTGACGAAGTGATGGACATGCTGTTGGGTAGGAGTTGGAGGAGAGGAGAGGAGAGCAGAGGAGAGGAGAGCAGAGGAGAGCAGAGGAGAAGAGAGGGGAGGGGAGGGGAGGGGAATGGAGGAGAGGAAAGGAGTGGAGAGGAGAGGAGAGCAGAGGAGAAGAGAGGGGAGGGGAGAGGAGTGGAGGGGAGGGAAGGGGAGGGGAGGGGAGGAGAGGGGAAGGGAGGGGAGGGGGGGAGGGGAGGAGAGGAGAGGAGAGGAGAGGGGAGGGGAGGGGAGGGGAGGGGAGGGGAGGGGAGGGGAGGGAAGGGGAGGGGAGGGGAGGGGAGGGGAGGGGAGGGGAGGGGAGAGCAGAGCAGAACAGAGCAGAGGAGTGGAGAGAGAACAGAGGAAAGCAGAGGAAAGCAGGTGAGAAGAGAGAAGAGCAGAGGAGAGCAGAAGAAAGCAGAGGAAAACAGGTGAGAAGAGAGGAGAGCAGAGGAAAAGAGAGGGGAGGAGAGGGGAGGGGAGGGGAGAGAAGGGGAGGGGAGGGGAGGCAAGGGGAGGGGAGGGGAGGGGAGGGGAGGGGAGGGGAGGGGAGGGGAGGGGAGGAGAGGAGAGGAGAGGGGAGGAGAGGAGAGGAGAGGAGAAGAGAGGAATGGAACGGACAGATAAGGAAAGAATGGACAGATGGAAAGAATGGACAGAAGAAAAAAGGAATGGATAAAAGAGAAAAACATCAAATATAATCGGAGGAAATCAACTATTTGACTGAGCTCTACAAAACGGGTCACAAGTCGTACAGGTCATTTCCGAGGTACAGTCCTGTGACGTCAGCAGGAGACCTCCAAGTGCATTTCCTCTTTTGGTATTTTCTGCCTCTTTCACCCCTGTAGAATCGACATGTTGTCGATAAACTGAGATAAAATGATTTCTATCAGCGCACCTTCCTAAAAACCAATATACAATATATAAGAAGGGCTCAATTAACCCAGTTGAGGTTTGTCCCTCGGCGCGATGACTTCTACTCAAACCAGCGTAGAATACATCATTGCAAAGCTTGTTCTCTCTACTCTCCACTAAAACGGAATTTTTCGGGTAGTGGTATCTGTCTAAAAATAGAAAGCGAATCCGTGACGTAAACATAATTTGAAGTTGGACCCCCCCAAAATGCCCTTTTAGCGCTTGCAGTGTTTATTCAAATGGTTGCATCGTCCAGAATTTTCGAGAAAACATAATTTGGTGCCATAGAAAGCTGAAATCTTTGAAAACTCACAAACCGACTTATGACCAGAAGCATGGTGCTCAGCCACATGCGATATGAAATAATAAGGCGTGCAATGCATTGCACTTAACGTTCTATCATGTAGAGTATGTTGCGATATGATATGGTCCGGTATGCTAGCATGTAAACTCGTAAACCAAATACAGCAACCAACTTATCAGAGGTCATGTAAAGCATTCTCAACCAGGAGATGAAGCCAAACAACGATTAGGTCGATCGCGTGTGTCTTTTATTCCTAGCTCGGTTCTTACTGATACCATCTCATCGTTTTGTGCAGACTCATACCAACGTGACTATCTCCACCGAATTGGAGCAGATCTACAAGCAGGCACTTGGGCGGAAGCGAATCATCAACATTGTGGAGATCCGGGCACGTCGCAACGCCACCTGTCACAGAGAGCTCCCACCCGAAAAGCCGTGCGTGGACACCAAGTGCCCCGTGGAGTTTCCGCTTACGCGCGACATAAGCACCCTCCGCACATTCCTTTCTGCGCAGGTTCCGGTGCCCCCAACAGCGCTCCAGCAGATCCGGCAGATCGCTAAGAAGGACAAGCACCGGAAGTTGCTCATCGTCACAGCAGCCTCGTCCAATCACTTCATGGAGATCCAAGCGCTGCTCAAAAACCTCAACGAAGTGCTCTACCCGCTGTTGAAGGCTGCTCACGTGGACTTCGAGCTCATTTTCTACGACTTGAATCTGACGACTACGGAGAAGAGGATCATGGAGAAGTACTGCAATTGCAGGGTGAAGAAACTTCCTGTTGAAAAGTTTCCTTGGCATGTGAGGAACCTGTACTGCTTCGCTTGGAAGCCCATCATCATAGCGGCTCACCTTCCCCACGCCGACATGCTGCTGTGGGTGGACTCCTCCGTGAGGTTCTTCACCAGCAACATATCCCTCATGCTCCAGGAAGTACGTCACAGTCACGTGCTTCTCTCGCGCAGCGTCTACAACCTTGCGCAAAGCATCCATCCAGACACTTTGAGTTACTATGGTGACGAGGCTTGCATGTACTCCAGCGTGTGGGAGTTCGAGGCGAACTTGATTCTCCTGCAGAACGACCGTTTCACGCGTGACCTTCTAGTGGGACCTTGGCTGTCGTGCGCCTTCGAGCGGAACTGCATGTGTCCCCCAGACAGTGTTGCGATGGCGCACTGTGACCGCGGCGTGCGCCAGTACAGCAAGTGTCACCGCTTCGATCAGGCGTCCTTGAACCTCATTCTCCTCAAGCTCATGGGGGACAGGTTACCCTTGGTCACCATTCCAAAGACTATCTTTCACACAGTGAAACGAGGAGACACCAACGTATTTTCCAGAGCAGCCTTGAATCCTTCGGCTCAGCTGGGTGTGTGTAGATTGGATTGTTCACATTGCAGAAGCAAAGTGATGGGTTTGAAGTGGCGCTGTCCAGTGCTTGTCGAAAAAGCAGCTTCTTCTTATCAGAATGAACGGACTGGTTTGTGCATGGTCAAGCTAGTTCTCGCACGAGGAGGAGAATGTGAGCCCAAGGTGTTACCTTGAATGTATGCTTTTCTGGATACAAGATCAAATGTCCTTAAAAGCAATTTCCAGACCAAGCTTGTGAACTGAAATAGTGGAGTCGAATAGATGCAGACCATGAGCATTTTGTGACAAATGAACTGCCAAGTGCATGTGTGGACTGTAAGCAGTTAGAATGTTCACACGCAATATATCAGATGACGTGATCCAAGCAGTTATGATTGCTGAATGAATATCGTGTACGGTGCTGACGACGCCCAGGATTTACACATCAAAGTCGAAGCACTTGTGCATGATCACACTAAACACAAACCTCCGTGTGGGTAAATATGTGTGTGTGTGTGTGTGTGTGTGTGTGTGTGTTTTCTTCGTGTGTTTTCTTCGTGTGTGTGTGAGTATGTGTGTTTCTTCGTATATTTTTGTTTCTGTGTGTTCTTTGTGTGTGTATGTGTGTGTGTGTGTGTGTGTGCGTGTGTGTGTGTGTGTGTGTGTTCATCTTGTGTGGTATGTGTGTGAGTTCCTCGTGTGTGTGTTCCTCGTGTGTGTGTGTGTGTTGTGTGTGTGTGTGTATGTGTGTTTTCGTGTGTGTGTGTTCTTCGTGAGTGTGTGCGTGTTCTTTGTGTACGTGTGTGAGTGTGTGCGTGTGTGTGTGTGTGTGTGTGTGTGTGTGTGTGTGTGTGTGTGTGTGTGTGTGCGCGTTTATGTGTGTGTGTGTGTTCTTAATATTGCTCGTGTGCTTTCTCTGTCTCTGTCTCTGTCTCTGTCTCTCTCTCTCTCTCTCTCTCTCTCTCTCTCTCTCTCTCTCTCTCTCTCACACACACACACACACATGCTCACTAACGCTTCACCGGCACACGTTACACACACGCACACACACACACACACACACACACACACACACACACACACACACACACACACACACACACACGCACAAACACAATGTCGTCTTTGTCTCACAAACAAAAGATGCCGATCACCTCGACTTGGAAGCGAGAGATCACGCAAACCCATGCCAAAAGTCAATGCGAGTTGTACAAGCGTGAACTAAGACCAGCCTGCCCGCACATGCTGGGATCAAAGGGGAACTCACTCCGTAATTCACACCCTGCCGGACGGCTCTGGCGAAATTTGAAAAAGGATGTGTGACGTTCACAGGTAAGACGTGATCAGACCTGAGGTATGTGACTTGAGCGAAATGCTGGATACGTTTCACGTCCAGAGTCCTTGTCATTTTATACCCGTTTGCTTAGGATTTATATCTTTTTGTGCCTAGGGATTGGGTACCAAGGATCACTTTCAGATTGGAGAGACTTCGATTGTTGTGCATGAAAGAACTCGAACCCACCCCTTTCTGTGACATTTGATATTACCCAACTACACGCTCCAAATGGTTTGTGTTTCCAACCGGATATCAACGACCAGAAATAAAACTAGACACGCAAATACAAGTATTTGAAGAGAAGAGGATCTGGCGTAGCGGATCACTCTTGTTCTTAATTTATTTGAATACTACTGTTATCTTAACCACAACCGAAGCGCCTGTATAGTCACCTCTGTATCGAATCTTCACACGGTCAATATTTATCTCCCGCGAGACTACACTGAGTAGATGAGAAACACTGAAAACGAATTTAACCGTTTCCTTTCAAGAACGGACATACTGCAGCAGAAAGATGTGTTGGCCTACTTCGTGGGAGGTGCTAGGGTGACGGCATGCGGCTCTGGAGCGGTCTGATTTTGACAGCAAGTTTTGGCACTTCTCGGTCTTGAAAATAAACCTTCTTTCTGATGCTCATCATGTGTAGCGTGCCACAATTTCCTGCATGAGGTCCCAAAACTGATCTTAGCGTGCTCCTGTAGATATGGTTACTGTACGATCTAGTTCGAGGAACGTTGCTGTTTTCCTTGCATGCAGGTGTGTGAACTCAGCTTTCCTGAAGAATCGCACACAGCCTGTGGTGCGCCATTGCCTCCCTCATGAGCTGGAATGCTGTGGTCTTTGTGCTTTTGGGGCCTGCTGCAATAGCCCTCTCACAGCCAGCCCCAAGCAACAATTATGTGCCGCCGGGAGGTATCTTGAAAATCAAACTACGGAATACATCAAGCCTAACAGGGTAGCATGTGTTTCCTCCATCTCCCAAGGGAAGCAGCTTCCACGGTATTTTGCAGCGTCTTTATACATTTTTATCTAGTCTTCGCGCTCAGGCTTCGAAGCAACCCAACCATGGACCTGCTGACAAAACCCCTGCATCCGACTTTAATTAATTAACAGGGAGAGCACGGCAAACCCAACCCTCTGTCCCGCGCTGTATATT
>JAWQFJ010017608.1:62500-65000 GCA_034096865.1 Theodoxus fluviatilis
TCAGGAAAGCATCGACATGCATAGGAAATTGCATTTTGAATCTAACAGACAACGTGTCGGTGCTGGCACGGGACAAAGGGCTGTTGGGTCGCCGTCCTGTGAGTGATTTCACACAGTCAGCGAAAGCGTTGGGCATCAAACTATTACACATACGGTTATTATTAGATGAATACAGCCTCTCTTGATTAGAATTAGTCAGGCCTACCTACCGAGTCTATTTTATATATACATATATAGGTTGTTGCCACGTTACCTTAACCACAACTTTCTTTTTCGGAGGGGAGTGATTACGTGTGTCCCAAAACCCAATAAAGAAAGAAACTTCTTAAGCAATTGGAGACCAATCACACTTCTCACTACTGTGTACAAAATGGCCTCAGGATGCATTAGCAGAAGATTAAAAACGGTGTTAGGACATTTGATTCATACTAATCAAACAGGCTTTATCAAAGGGAAATACCTTGGAGACAATGTAAGGCAAGTATTTGACACCATATACGAATGCAATGAAGAGGACATACCATGACTGTTGCTCCTTATAGACTTTGAAAAAGCTTTTGACTCTCTTTTCGTCTCCTTCCTGTACAATGTTTTGAAAAAATTTGGATTTGGAAGCAGCTTTCGAACATGGATGAAGCTATTCTATACAGACATGACAGCATGTATTATACAGAATGGTCATCTATCTCAAAGCTTTCCCCTGAAAAGGGGCTGTAGACAAGGTGACCCGATCGCGCCGTATGCCTATCTCCTCTGCGCTGAAGTGCTTGGTCAAATGATTAGAGAAAACAAACAAATAAAAGGTATCAGAATTGACAACGTAGAATATAAATTGACTCAGTATGCTGACGACACTCAGATTCTCCTCGACGGTTCAGAAAGCAGCCTCCGAAACACTCTCAACACCCTTGATCTGTTTTTCAGGATATTTGGATTAAAAATAAACTTAGAAAACACGAAAGCTATATGGATCGGAAGCAAAGTAAGTAGTAAAGGAAAACTATGTGCAGACATTAACCTGGACTGGACAAATGATAAGTTTACAATACTCGGAATCCATTTAAATCCAAGGCTGACAAACATCACGAACTTGAACTTTGAAAGCAAACAGCTTCTGAACCAATGGAAACACCGTAATTTAAGTCTCCTTGGTAAAATAACTGTAATAAAAACACTTGCCCTCTGAAAACTAACCCATGTGCTATCCCTGCTTCCAGAAACAAAAGGCTTTAGAAAAAATTCTGTACAACTTCATCTGGAAGGGTGGACCGGACAGGGTCAGTCGAAAAACCCTGTGTCAGGAATTCTCCAAAGGAGGCTTAAAAATGATAGATGTAAATGCGTATACTGCAACTAGAAAAATAGCGTGGCTGCAAAGACTAATGGAAGGTGAAAGCACTTCGTGCTCATTGATAAAAAGCAAGTTTAAACGAAAAGTCGAGGATATATCCTTTCACAAGGTTGGCAGTAAATTCTTTATAGATCTTCTTTCAGATTTCAAAAATCCCTTTTGGCAAGACATCCTGAAAGCATGGGAGGTGTACATTAAAAACTATTCTAAGCGACAGTTAAGTTGTGAGGACATTTTGAGTGAACCACTTTGGTTCAATCCAGGCATACGTGTCATATTCATAAAGGACTGGTACAACAAAAATATGTTATATATACGTGATATCCTTGATTCAACAGGAGCATGGAAGACATTCGAAGAATGTAAAAGACAATTCGGCTTAGCAGGGACGTTTTTAGACTACGAACATCTTAAAAGAAAAATTCCGAAGGCATGGGTGGATATAATTCGTAATTCGGGAGGTAAAGTAACCCAGCAGCGTCAACATCAAGTTTGCATCAGAAATCTAACATCATCCAAAACAGGGTTAAGAAACATTTATAACACTATGAATCAAACTCGAGATATATCGACTGGTCAGAAAATATGGGAGCGGATCTATCCCAGGATATCATGGAATGAAATATGTGAAGCAGCCAGGGCTGCCACAACCTCTACATACCTTAAAAGTGTCCAATATAAAATCAACAATCGCATAATATATACAAATAAACTCCTCCACCGGATATGAATAAAGAACAGTGAAAAGTGTGATTTTTGCGGAGAAGGCAGCGAAACAATAACTCACCTATTTGTAGAATGCCCAATAGTATGTAGCTTCTGGGCGGATATGTCAGAATTGCTTCACAAGAACACAGACCTAACTTTACCAACGAGCCCTCAAAGTTTACTGTTTGGTACAGCTCCTCAAAACAAACTGATTAATCACATTCTGCTATTAGGAAAATCTTTCATTCACAAATGTAAATATAGAAGTTGTCAACCAAACACTAAGGGTTTTCTTAACATTCTACGACAAAACGCATTAATCGAAAAATTCATTGCCCAAAGCAATAACAACATTGACAACTACAACAATAAATGGGGTGACCTGTGCACTATTTTAGGTGATACTACTCCTGAATGTTAGCACGGGATAAACTCTCTCTC
>JAWQFJ010017608.1:77500-105000 GCA_034096865.1 Theodoxus fluviatilis
GGAGCAGTTCGAGAACTCGGTGTCGGATGAGATTCGAGTCTACCTAGGGGAGAGGAAGGTAGAGGGGATTGACCAGGCAGCTTCGTTGGCAGACGACTACCACCTGCTTCATGTGGGAAGTGGTCATGGGAAGAGTCGGGAGGAAGGGAGGCAGGATGAGCGAAGGAGTGTGGGTCAACCAATTAAAAGTATCACATGCTTTAGGTGTGGAAGGATGGGACACAGGAGTCGTGACTGCAGAGGGGAGTGAAACGAGATACCTGACGGTGTGTATCCGCGGCAAGAAAGCTGTGTGTGGTGCCTGATGAGAGTGGACCGTTGTGCGAGAGTCCTAGACCTTATCAGGAGGGGAGAGCTTTGTTGGCATCCTTTAAGAGATATCGCGGTCCTGCGGTGGTTGGAGTGTTGGATCAGTGGGAACCCTCACCCTCAGGAGTGGGTATGATAATGAGTCGGAAGATGGCCTTGATGGGGGGCTGTGAGGAGGTTGTTGCTTGTGAGGAGGTTGTTGTTGCTGAGGAGGTTGTTGTTGCTGAGGAGAGTCAGTGTGAGGAGGTTGTTGCTTGTGAGGAGGTTGTTGTTGCTGAGGAGAGTCAGTGTGAGGAGGTTGTTGTTGCTGAGGAGGTTGTTGTTGCTGAGGAGAGTCAGTGTGAGGAGGTTGTTGTTGCTGAGGAGGTTGTTGTTGCTGAGGAGAGTCGGTGTGAGAAGGTTGTTGCTCCTGAGGAGACTGTGTGTGTCTCGTGTGAGACGAGAGAGCCTGTAGCGCTCGTAGGCCTGACTGAGGAGAGTCAGTGTGAGGAGGAAGGGAATGGAGTTCTCCCTTGTGAGCCCTTAGTGCTCGGAGGTGTGAAGAAGAATGAGGCTGAGAGTGGGGTGTTGATGTGTTCCACCCGGCGGAAGAGGAAGTGTGCGGAAGTTGAACATGAGTCTTGTGGGAAGACTGGTGTGGAGTTGGAGGATGTGGGAGAGGAAGGAGTTGAGACTTGTGGGAAGACTGGTGTGGAGTTGGAGGATGTGGGAGAGGTTGCGTGTGGTGGTGTGAGTCTCGGAGAGGCGAGCCACAGAGAGAGGAAATGGTTTGACTGGAGGAAGAGGAAAAAAGGCTAAATTTAGAGAGAGGAATGACTGGGTGTGAGAGTGAGAAAGAGTTGATGTGTTTGGCTGTTTATTGGAGTGTGCTGTGCAGAGAAGAATGTGATGGGTGGAGTGTGAGAGTTTTGTGGGCCAGTGTGATGGTCAGGTGGTTGTGTGGTGCGATGGTTTTTGAGTTTAGTATAGACCACGTAACCCGGGGTCCCCTGTTGTTTGAGAGTTTTGACTGTTTGAATTGTGACTTGTGAAAAATGTCATGTCTATAACATTTTTCTCATTGTGGTAGGGAGGTGTGGCGAGACAACGTTTTTTCATGCCTTGTGGTTATTAGTATTATTAGAAATGTTTACTATGCGTCTGCTGAGCCGTAGCCTTAGAGGTTTTTTCATTGCCCTGAGCCGGTGTCAGTACAGAATTGACCCCTGTGCATGTGAATAACTTGAAAGCGTTACCAGTGTAGTGGACTTCACTGGCGTTTTAGCGCTGACCAACCAGTGAATTTCAACTTGTGAATTGACCAGTCAGAGTGGGGTGGGATGGACAGTAGTGATTGGACTGGCTGGACTTGGTGACGTCAGCGAAGTTATTTAAACAAGTGTCGCCGGATGCTCGAGGCGTCATAACATTTATTTTCAGCAAAAGCAGTGTCCGTGAAGATGCTGGCGCCCTGCTTGTTAGGTTTATACTTGGCGGTGGCCATATAGAGAAACGTAGAATGGGAATAGTAAGAAACCTCAGCCGGCCCGGAGCCAGTTGGAAGCGAACCCCTCTGCCAGGGGGTGGTGGAATGTTGAACAGCCAGCTTGCCTGCCAGCCAGCTTGCCTGCTTTGCTAAAGTGTGGTGGCCTGTCTTGTTGGAGAGCAGACCGACTCCTTTCCGAGGAAGAAGAAGAAGAAGACGTAGGAGCCAGTTCCCTCGACACGACGCAGAAGAAGAAGGAATGCCAGAGAGAGAGAGAGAATGAAAGAATGCCAAGTTTCAGCTGTTTCATCGACTGTGGTGATTTCCCTCCAGGGTCACCGGCTGCAATGTCGGTGCACTCAGACCCCCTCCTCCCCCCAATTCCAACCCCGGTGCTAACGCGGTGAGCGTGGGGTTTAGGTCCGTGCTTCTCCACCTGCACGTTTTTCATCGAAAGGGTCAGATAAGTACATTTAGTTAATTACCTCGGCTCGGGCAGACATCTTTCTTTTCATTGTTTTCTTTTTACTTGTCTCGCTTCAAATTGCTGAACTGAATTGATTGTTTTCTACTTGCATTCTATGCATTTATTGTAGCGTTTGTCGCTCAGTCACCATTCACTGGTAAATGCATTCATGAAAATTAAACTACTTCCTTTGAATTGATACCGTTTTTGCCATTACTTCATTTAGACAATTACCATCTAGCGTGTGAATGGAGGAATGAAGGTGCGTGCTTTGGTTCTTCCCCTAGACATTTAAACGAGTTAATTTGATCAAAGAACAAGTACGTCACAACGGGTATGAGCGCCTGCTGTGTGTATGCGTGTGTGGTTCTATATATATGCGTGCGTGGTTCTGTATGTGTGTGAGTGTTTATGTGTAAAGATCTATGTATACATCTTTCACACGTAAGTGTGAATGCTGCTCAGGGTTATATGGCATATATATGTGTACACACCTCAAAAGAAAGGACAAGGGAAAACCCTGTGAATTAAATAAAGACCTATGTTCAGTCTAAACGATTGTATAGATGTGGGCAGTAAATTGCATCAGTCTCTACAAACCGTTATCATCGGTGGAGGTTTTGTCAGGAGAGATATTTGGGTCATGTTAAGCAGTTGCCGCTGCTGCAACTCAAGAGGTGATCGTTTACGACAGGAAACTATGAAGTTAGAAAGAGTGGCTGATTACAAAGAAAAAAAAGGTGTTCTGACCACGTGAAAAGTACGTAGAGATAACACTTTTATCTGTGTTCAACAACTGAACAAGTTTGTATGTCCACCCTGACAGAATGAAAGTTTTCAAAAAGCCGTGCACACACGAATCAACACGGGATTAAACACAGCACAAACTGTGAAACAGACTAGGTCGATTTTCCCCTTCGTAGCAATGACTGATTAAGCATACTAATCAAAGTGGCAGCAAGTGGTCAGTAACGCCTGCAACTGTTGAAATACTCTGACTGGAAATATGAACTGTTTATTAGTAGATTGCGTGCCTCTCCCTCTACAGTTGCTGCGACTGAGATTTTCACACTTTGGAACTGGTGTTCCCCCTGTGTGCAGGTGGTAAGAATAAACCGACCAAATCTCTCTACGCGATTCGTAAATGGCAAATACCTCAGAAAAATGAGACTTATGCTCTCAATCAGAGCTCTCGTTAATTTTGAAGTCAATGGCTTTCATAGCCTGCAAAGGTTGATAGGCAGTAAACCTCGATTAAACCATTAATTAATCATTCATTCATTCGTTGGAACTACTATTCGATGTATTGACATGAACGGTCTTAGTCGTTCGTTTATTAACTTCAAAAACTAAAGAGCCCTTATCTTCATATTCACTGTTATTTCACAACGAGAATCATGAACAAAATCAAGTCTTCTGCCAGATGCTCCTGACCCCAGTAGAGCGACCCGCGTCCAATGTAGTGTATGCAAGACTGCACGAATGGAAAAAGGCGAAAACAAGTTTATGAAGAATGCTTACAAATGGTGTGCAGTCAAGGTAAACAAGACATGCGATATCTCAATGCACTCCTGCTCGAAATAATGGCGGGTGGATGTGCCTTGAAAAAAAGGTTGAATGCTCGCGCTAGAAAGTAGAGACAGAGAGAGAGAGAGAGAAAGACAGAGAGAAAGACAGAGAGACAGAGAGAAAGACAGAGAGAGAAAGACAGAGAAAGACAGAGAGACAGAGAAAGACAGAGAGAGAGAAAGAGATAGATAGATAGATAGATAGATAGATAGATAGATAGATAGATAGATAGATAGATAGATAGATAGATAGATAGATGATAGATAGATAGATAGATAGATAGATAGATAGATAGATAGATAGATAGATAGATAGATAGATAGATAGATAGATAGATAGATAGATAGATAGATAGATAGATAGATAGATAGATAGATAGATAGATAGATAGATAGATAGATAGATAGATAGATAGATAGATAGATAGATAGATAGATAGATAGATAGATAGATAGATAGATAGATAGATAGATAGATAGATAGATAGATAGATAGATAGATAGATAGATAGATAGATAGATAGATAGATAGATAGATAGATAGATAGATAGATAGATAGATAGATAGATAGATAGATAGATAGATAGATAGATAGATAGATAGATAGATAGATAGATAGATAGATAGATAGATAGATAGATAGATAGATAGATAGATAGATAGATAGATAGATAGATAGATAGATAGATAGATAGATAGATAGATAGATAGATAGATAGATAGATAGATAGATAGATAGATAGATAGATAGATAGATAGATAGATAGATAGATAGATAGATAGATAGATAGATAGATAGATAGATAGATAGATAGATAGATAGATAGATAGATAGATAGATAGATAGATAGATAGATAGATAGATAGATAGATAGATAGATAGATAGATAGATAGATAGATAGATAGATAGATAGATAGATAGATAGATAGATAGATAGATAGATAGATAGATAGATAGATAGATAGATAGATAGATAGATAGATAGATAGATAGATAGATAGATAGATAGATAGATAGATAGATAGATAGATAGATAGATAGATAGATAGATAGAAGATAGATAGATAGATAGATAGATAGATAGATAGATAGATAGATAGATAGATAGATAGATAGATAGATAGATAGATAGATAGATAGATAGATAGATAGATAGATAGATAGATAGATAGATAGATAGATAGATAGATAGATAGATAGATAGATAGATAGATAGATAGATAGATAGATAGATAGATAGATAGATAGATAGATAGATAGATAGATAGATAGATAGATAGATAGATAGATAGATAGATAGATAGATAGATAGATAGATAGATAGATAGATAGATAGATAGATAGATAGATAGATAGATAGATAGATAGATAGATAGATAGATAGATAGATAGATAGATAGATAGATAGATAGATAGATAGATAGATAGATAGATAGATAGATAGATAGATAGATAGATAGATAGATAGATAGATAGATAGATAGATAGATAGATAGATAGATAGATAGATAGATAGATAGATAGATAGATAGATAGATAGATAGATAGATAGATAGATAGATAGATAGATAGATAGATAGATAGATAGAGGGAGAGAGAGAGAGAGAGAGAGAGAGAGAGAGAGAGAGAGAGAGGCAGACAGAGAGAGAGAGAGAGATAGGGGAAGGGGGGCGCTACTCATGACAAAGGCAAAAGTAACTGGAGGAGTGCAGGGAAAAGAGTGTGGATTGGTGATGTTGGGGAAGATACGAAACCGGGACACGCAGTCCATGGGAAAAGAATATGGAGGCGCAGGAGAGAGCGAATGAGATAGCACACGAGAGAGACACATGCAGTCAGGCAGGCAGTCAGGCAGGCAGGCAGGCAGGCAGGCAGGCAGGCAGGCAGGCAGGCAGGCAGGCAGGCAGGCAGGCAGGCAGGCAGGCAGAGACACATTGAAATACACGCAGACAGACAAAGTGACTCGTACTATCAGAATAATGAAGCGCACGGGGCCTAATTGACACGCACACTCACAGGAATTTGCGCGCTCACACACACACACACACGCACGCACGCACGCACTCACCCACGCACCCACGCATGCACGCACACACACAGACGCACGCAAATGCACGCATGCACACTCATGAACTTAAACACTGCGCTAATTCGCAGAGGAATACAGTCAGAAATACTAACCCACCCAAGCGCCCATTGAATCCCATTACATCCTTGTAACCACAGATGGTTTGAGCGTTACAGCAGGGGTGGGGGCCATTCACATCACAGTCAGAGGACCGGAGCGTTACAGCAGGGGTGGGAGCCATGCACATCACAGTCAGAGGACCGGAGCGTTACAGCAGGGGTGGGGGCCATTCACATCACAGTCAGAGGACCGGAGCGTTACAGCAGGGGTGGGGGCCATGCACATCACAGTAAGAGAACCGGAGCGTTATAGCAGGGGTGGGGGCCATTCACATCACAGAGAACCGGAGCGTTACAGCAGGGGTGGGGGCCATTCACATCACAGTCAGAGGACCGGAGCGTTACAGCAGGGGTGGGGGCCACTCACATTACAGAGGACCGGAGCTTTACAGCAGGGTTGGGGAACATTCAAATCACAGAGGACCAGAGGCAGATTTCTTAGAACAATCCTAACGCACAATACGTAATCCTCTCGTAAGACTCGAGGCACGCTTCATTTCGAAAGGTATATTATCCCCCCACCCCCCGCCCCTCCCTCTCCCGAAAAAAAGGTCAGAGATAAGCGCTTACCGTGAAAGCTTGTGTGGACAGTTTCACGCATGATAATAGCTTTGCGCTGTACAAGACTCGAGGCACGCTTCATTTCGAAAGGTATATTATCCCCCCACCCCACCGCCCCTCCCCCTCCCGAAAAAAAGTTCAGAGATAAGCGCTTACGGTGAGAGCTTGTGTGGACAGGTTCACGCATGATAATAGCTTTGCGCTGTACAAGCACCTGCCGTGAGCGCTTATGTCTGAAAATTGATCTAAATACCCATCGAAACAAAACGCACCTCTGGTTCCGCGAAAGGATCGCGGGTGATGCGTTATGATTCCTCTATGAAACCCGCGTCAGCTTGTGTGCTCGTGAACTTCGTCAGTTCACCATTTACATGTATCTGTGTTTGAAGGCTGTTGGAGAACAGCAGAAAGCACCGTCCAAGTGAGTTAAAAACTAGCTGATGTGATCGGTCGTGTACTGGAGCTCAGTAATACTCATTCTCTACACTATTAGGGCATTGGTTTACCTGGAAGATTCCACGTGCCTGAAGTCAATGGTGGATGACACCCTTTCATGCTTGGTTGCCTGGGCAAGTTCAAAGCCGGTTGGCCGAAAAGTCTGTGTGATCAGTGGTCCAAATGATCTTGGCTGGAGCTATTTGCTCTGACCTCGATGAGGGATTTGCCATCCTGTACTGACAAGCTATGAGAGC
Organism: Theodoxus fluviatilis; assembly: GCA_034096865.1. Classification (NCBI taxonomy): domain Eukaryota; kingdom Metazoa; phylum Mollusca; class Gastropoda; order Cycloneritida; family Neritidae; genus Theodoxus; species Theodoxus fluviatilis. The sequence goes on from JAWQFJ010017608.1 coordinate 84,752, forward strand.
AGTGTGGAGATATTACCCTTTCAGCGGGGTGCTCGAATGCATCTCCGAATTTTCTTTTTCACGAACAGATGGCCACTTTTCTGAAGTAGTGCCGTTCGTAGCATGGCTGCCGATACACTGAAAGTGCAGAAAGCATGTAGTGTATAGTGATAAAGTACATGTGCTTGTTTAACATTTGACTTCTCCTCGTCCTCGTCCTCGTCCTCGTCCTCGTCCTCCTCGTCCTCCTCGTCCTCCTCCTCCTCCTCCTCCTCCTCCTCCTCCTCCTCCTCCTCCTCCTCCTCCTCCTCCTCCTCCTCCTCCTCCTCCTCCTCCTCCTCCTCCTCCCCCTCCCCCTCCCCCTCCCCCTCCCCCTCCCCCTCCTCCCTCCTCCTCCTCCTCCTCCTCCTCCTCCTCCTCCTCCTCCTCCTCCTCCTCCTCCTCCTCCTCCTCCTCCTCCTCCTCCTCCATCATCATCATCATCATCATCATCATCATCATCATCATCATCATCATCATCATCATCATCATCATCATCATCATCATCATCATCATCATCATCATCATCATCATCATCATCATCATCATCATCATCATCATCATCATCATCCCGTCGTTTGGTTATTGCAGTCCTGAAGTGTTTGTAGGTTTCATTGTGGATTTGTTACAGTACTTACACTTGACTCCATGTGTGTTTGTTCAGAGTTATGAGGTACAACATTCTTTTGTGTCATCACTGAGATGTGAAATGCAGTCAGCAAAACATGAATTTTTATCATTCACTATTCCGGAGCTTAGAATAACGTATATTTATTGTAGGGGTCTTGCTGATCCACTAAAGCAAAGGGATGTGGTGAACCATTAAAGAGCTATAGTTCCTCTGTAGTAATGCTTCAAGACATTCACGTAGACTAAAACAGTGCCAGCAGAAACTCCTTGAATTGGGTGCTTTGAAGGACTAATTGGTCCTTGTGCTAACATGGCAAGAGGTTTGGCAGTATTTTTTTAATAACAATTTTGAATAGAAACTTCATAGCTACATTTTGGAATCAGGTGGTAACTTATTATTAGTTGATTCGTCTCTTAGAGACAAGAAAATAATCTTAGGAAATGTATATGGACCAAATGACGATAAACCTTCATTCTATCGCAACCTTTTGAATACATTGATAATATTGGAAATCATTTAATTATTCTAGGAGGTGGCTGGAACTGATATTGAAAGAGAGGAAAGATAGTTAAGATTATGTTAGATTTAATACTAAATTAGCTAGAAATGAATTGCTGAACAGCAAGGAGAGGTTTGAGCTGATAGATGAATGGAGAACAACTCATCTGGATGCAGAACGATACACATGGAGAACCGCAAAATTCCAAAAGCAGATTCGATGAGATTTTCCCCCTTTGTTTGAGTGGTATAGTAGAGACGTTTAATGATGCACGCTTTGGCTGGAGGGTATCTGTGGAAAGCAATTGTTGACAAAATGACAAACCCTCTCTGGCTCAAAATATAAACGGTATGGCATAAATTTCTGAATCGAAATAAATCTAAAGCAACAGGAAGGTGTTTTAAATGATGATGATGATGATGATGATGATGATGATGATGATGATGATGATAGCGGTCACTTCCACTATGAAGTAACATAGAATTTGCTGACAAACCTCACATCTTAAGACAATGGTTGGATGGGGCTAAAGAGTGTCAAAGACATTGTGAAACATAATGGAACACTTACATCTTTTGAGAAGATAGTCAGAATTCAGCTTTCAATGTCACTTTCTTGAGTATGCTAAACTGCTGCAAATAATTCTGTGTGAACGGAAGCAGGCAATTAGTCATATATATATATATATATATATATATATATATATATATATATATATATATATTTAAACTGAGGAAAAGCGCTACGACTCCCCAACTAATGCTCTGCTACTTTCAAAGAATAGCAGAAAGACTAGAATCTTCTGTGGAATGCTACAGAGTACGTGTATTCCTATGACACAGAAACGTGGGACTACAAACTAGCAAAAAGTCACTTGCCCAGGGAGAATGATTTCCTATTGCATTTTAAATCTTGTCAAGAGGTGAGACTCAGAGTATTTCACTACAGGATTCTTCACCGTATTCTGCTAGTCAATAATCTCCTTTACAAGATGAAGCTCACTCAAGGTAAACTATGGACTTCCTGTCAGACAGAAGATGAAATAATAAAACATGTCTTTAATGGGTGCGAATACAGCAGATCCCTATGATTACAACTGAGTGATGTAATAAAAGAAAAATGTGGTAAAGAAGTAACCTTTGCAGAGCTTCATGTACTTTTTGGAAAATTAAATGAAGATGCAAATATCAATCATATCATTATACTTGCGAAAAGGCGCATTCATCATCAGATATTGAATGATTTGCTCCCCGAGATTGTTTATTTCACTTTCTATCTATCCATTATCATTAAGTTTGAGTATATTGCTGCAGACAAAAAGAGAAAATATTGAAACAAATGTTATAAAAGGAGTGAAATCAAAAGTGTTGGTGTAATAATTTTTGTGCAAAATGGAAGCTGTGACATAGCTTCACATATTAATTTGTGTGTGTGTGTGTGCGTGTGTGTGTGTGTGTGTGTGTGTGTGTGTGTGTGTGTGTGTATGGGGTGGTGTGGAGCGTGAGGGTGGGGGTATGGGGGTGTTCAGTCTCTTGCATTGTGTATTGTAAGATTTTGTACTAATTTTTTTTTAAATTGAAAAAGAAAATCATCATCATCCCGTCTCCATCCAGCATGTTCCCCCAAACACTTTTTTTCTTTCAGGAAAACGACCTCTGGTGACGCGGTGCACTCTACACAGCAACATGACGGCACGGCGATGGCTGACCAAACTGCGCATGCGTTGGCCACAGGTCCTTCTCGTGTGCTTCCTGTTCTTCTTCCTGTCACGTGACGTGTGGTACTGGATGCACGGCTATCCCTGTGGTGACAAAGCGCCGACTATCGTCAGACACAGGCCTGCGAGGAAAGCAGACGAAGTTACCTCCCCTGCTCTACAAATCCGGAGAGCCAAGCCTGACTCTCATGTTCAAGAGAAGAGTCTGGTTCCCCACATTGGTGCCCACAGTCCGGTGAAACTGACCCGTATCAAATCTAAACCTTCTAACACAAGCCGAAAGGCCCAGCTTAGTCCTAAGAACAAAGCAAAGATAACGAACAAACATCCTCGTTCCAACTCTTCCAATGGCTCTCAGCCACGAGTGGTGGCCCATTTGGGAAAACGTAAATCTCTTCCCTCCAACCAGACCTCGGCGAAGGGGAAGATGAGCCCAGTGAGGATCCCGAAGAGGAACGCTACAGAGGAGAGGCTTCCCTTGGAGACTGTGTTCCTGAAGAAGCTGACGCGCAACAGGACGGTCAACGCACTTCCTGTGCCCTCCATGAGGGACTCCAAGACGTGCTCCCCCTCACTCGACGTCAACGCACCCTGCATCGACCTCGACTGCGCAGCCGCGTGGAATGGGTCACGTGACCTCACTACCTTCCGGCAGTTCATGCAGGAGCAACCCCAGGTGAATGACGATACAAGTTACCAGCATAGAGTGTGCGTGTGTGTGTGTGTGCACATGTGTGTTTCCAACAACGACAACAATAACAATAACAACAGTGGTAACAGTATTGGCAGCAGCAGCAACAGCAACAAATGCGGCAATATTACAACTAAAAAGTTAATCTGCATGTAGAATATATTGATTGCTTATGGTATTCCCATGTTTTCGTATTCCACATCATTAAGAACATCTGCATAAATAAAATCCCCATGAAAAAACTAACTTAATTTTCTCGAGAGCTACGCTTCCTGCTGAAGTGCATGTTCATAGGAAACGATCGCGAGCAATCACAACTAATCGCTTGCAGTGAAATAGTTCCGCATTTGCACCAATCATGATTCAAAGTCCATGCATCAAACTAGCATAGATTAATACGTTATTGCGAGTCTTCTTGATTAAAAAGATTTATAATAATGTTCTTCGTGCAGGTTCCGGAGAAGTACATGGACGCCATATCTGAGATGGGAGGGGCGGACAACTCTCGACGCTACCAGCTGATGATTGTAATGGCGGTGTCCTCCAACCATTTCTACGAGGTGCAGGCTTTGCTGCGCAATCTGCACACACTCCTGCTGCCTGCGCTGGCCTCAGTAGATCACGTGGTCGTACTTTATGACCTCGGCATGACCCCCGAAGAGCGACGACTCATGACCAAGTACTGCAAATGTCAGGTCTGAAAAGACGTCCTTTAATTCTTTGTAGTTTTATAACTCTTAAATAAATGGTGTTGTCTTATTTTCGATTACATTGTATCAGGCATTGAAGTGTGAGCGTTGTGGGTTTCTACAAGCATGCAGATGCATGTGTGTGTGTGTGTGTGTGTGTGTGTGTGTGTGTGTGTGTGTGTGTGTGTGTGTGTGTGTGTGTGTGTGTAAGAAAGCAATACATGTATTTGTAATTATTAGCTCGTGCACATGTACGCGTTAATTTCCTCTGTGTGTCTCTGTGTGCGCCGGTATATCTGCATTTTATCTAAAGTGTGTGCTTGTGTCTGTGTGTGTTTGAATGCAGCCTTTACGTATGCCATGTATGCTGGGCAGCGTAGTGTACTGCGTGTGTAATTGTGTGCTAGCCCTTTGAGTATGCTTAAGTATGTTGTACAGCATTGCGTATTGAGTGTGTGTTTGTGTGTGCCTAGGTATGCTGTGCAGCGTAGTGTATTGAGTGTGTGTTTATGTGGAAGCCTTTTTGTATGCCATGTATACTGTGCAGCGTAGTGTACTTGTGTGCTAGCCCTTTGAGTATGCTTAAGTTTGTTGTGCAGCATAGCGTATTGAGTGTATGTTTATGTGTGCCTAGGTATGCTGTGCAGCGTAGTGTATTGAGTGTGTGTTTATGTGGAAGCCTTTTGTATGCCATGTATACTGTGCAGCGTAGTGTACTGCGTGTGTAATTGTGTGCTAGCCCTTTGAGTATGCTTAAGTATGTTGTACAGCATAGCGTATTGAGTGTGTGTTTGTGCGTGCCTAGGTATGCTGTGCAGCGTAGTGTATTGAGTGTGTGTTTATGTGGAAGCCTTTTTGTATGCCATGTATACTGTGCAGCGTAGTGTACTTGTGTGCTAGCCCTTTGAGTATGCTTAAGTATGTTGTGCAACATAGTGTATTGAGTGTGTGTTTGTGTGCAAGTATTTGTGTGTGCTTAGGTATGCTGTGCAGCGTAGTGCATTGAGTGTGTAAGTCTTTTTGTGTACCTAGGTATGCTGTGCTGTGTAGAGTATTGAGTGTATGTTTGTGTGCAAGTGTTTGTGTGTGCCTAGGTATGCGGTGCTGCGTAGTGTATTGAGTGTGTGGTTGTGTGCAAGCCTTTATGCATGCCTAGGTATGCTGTTCAGCATAATGTACTGAGTGTGTAATTTTGCAGTGTGCATGCCGCTTGCGCTTTCATAATGGGTCCTATCATTATCAGAACATTTTTGTGTCCATTTTGCCCAGATTAGGTATTTTGCTAGATATCTATCAAAACTGACATAAGTTCGTGAACGTCTCATTTAAAATAAAACAAATAATCACCATCTATGCGTATGTATAAGGACTGAATCAGTTACGAATGGAATCTGTTCCTTGTACAGGTGAGGTCATTTTCTTTGGCTGCCTTCCCGCCCAAGCTGCGAGACCTGCACTGCTATGCCTGGAAACCCATCCTCATCGCAGCCAACCTGCCCCACACCCAGCACCTGCTCTGGCTGGACTCCTCCGTCCGCTTCATCTCAGGTAGGCAGCCACGGAGTCTTGAGTGCACATGTAGGCAGTCACGAAGTCTTGAGTGCATAGGTAGGCAGTCACGAAGTCTTGAGTGCACAGGTAGGCAGCCTGAAGTCTTGTGTGCACAGGTAGGCTGACTTGGAGTCTTAAGTGCACAGGTAGACAGTCTTGAAGTCTTGCGTGCACCGGTAGGGAGCCGTGAAGTTTTGAGTGCACCGGTAGGCAGCCATGAAGTTTTGAGTGCACCGGTAGGCAGCCATGAAGTCTTGCGTGCACTGGTAGGCAGACTTGAGGTCTTGAGTGCACAGATAGGCAGCCACGAATTCTTGCGTGCATAGGCAGGCAGATTTAAATTATTGAGTGCACAGGTAGGCAGCCACGAAGTATTGAGTGCACAAGTAGGCAGCCATGAAGTATTGAGTGCACAAGTAGGCAGACTTGAAGTCTTGCGTGCACAGGTAGGCAGACTTGAAGTATTGAGTGCACAGGTAGGCAGCCACGAAGTATTGAGTGCACAGGTAGGCAGACTTGAAGTCTTGCGTGCACAGGTAGGCAGACTTGAAGTATTGAGTGCACAGGTAGGCAGCCACGAAGTATTGAGTGCACAGGTAGGCAGACTTGAAGTCTTGCGTGCACAGGTAGGCAGACTTGAAGTATTGAGTGCACAGATAGGCAGCCATGAAGTATTGAGTGCACAGGTAGGCAGACTTGAAGTCTTGCGTGCACAGGTAGGCAGACTTGAGGTCTTGAGTGCACAGATAGGCAGCCACGAATTCTTGCGTGCATAGGCAGGCAGATTTAAATTATTGAGTGCACAGGTCAGCTCCAGATCTGAGTAAGATTCATTAAGTCCCTCTGTTGCGCATTATCTTCAGACAACCTCACGCCGATATTGACTGAGCTGGAAGAGAGCGGGTTCCTGCTGTCGCGTAGCTGCTGGGGACTTGCCTATAACGTGCACCCCAGCATGCTGGACTTCTACAACATGCCAAAAATCTGCGCCCTCTCAGACTTCTTCGAGTGGGAGGCCAACCTTCTGGCCTTCGCCAGCACCAAGCTCACCATGGCAACCATTCTAGGACCCTGGCTGGCCTGCACCTTCTCCTCGAACTGCATGTGTCCTCCTGGCCACGAGAAGTACTTCAAGTCGCCCCCCTACCGTGCCTACAGCAAGTGCCACCGCTTTGACCAGAGCAGCCTCAACATGATCCTACTGCGTCTCTACGGCGACAGGATGACGCTGCTGACGTTTCCGAGGTACATCTACCACACCATAAAGCGTAGCACCACCATGCATTACTTCCCTGAAGAGCCAAAGAAGGGACACTGAGTGCGCCACGCTGCACGTGCATGAGATGGATTGTACCTCTGGGAAGAGTGTGTGAAGAAAAGGCTCTTAATCGCTGCACACTTCCACCAGCATGTCAAGATTAGTTAATACATGCACGTTAGTACATTGATTTGATTTGATGCTTTGATAGATACAAATCGAAATCCAGACGTTTTGAATTCGAAGAGAAACAGGCTGATATCAACTAATTTAATGATCATTCAGTTGCAAATGTGAGCATGCTGCCGATCATCCGATCAAACAATTCCTTGTTTTGACTTTTGCTTAAATATACGTCTGGACTCGAAGGTTGTTTTTGTGGAGTTTTCTACATTCCACACTCGGAGAGCATAAACAGCTTGGCGCTCCTTCCCATCAGCAGCTGCACCAGCGGCAGACCTAAGAGAGATTGGGGTCCGAACAATGCATGCTTTGTGGTGCACAAAAAGTACACTGAAGATGGTGTGAGGGATATTTCGATCCCCTGCGAAGTTTGGCAAGGGCCGTTAAGTATGCATGTATGTATGTATGTATGTATGTATGTATGTATGTATGTATGTATGTATGTATGTATGTATGTATGTATGTATGTATGTATGTATGTATGTATGTATGTATGTATGTATGTATGTATGTATGTATGTATGTATGTATGTATGTATGTATGTATGTATGTATGTATGTATGTATGTATGTATGTATGTATGTATGTATGTATGTATGTATGTATGTATGTATGTATGTATGTATGTATGTATGTATGTATGAGAGAGAGAGAGAGAGAATTTTTAAGTAAATGTAACTATTCTCAATAAAGTTTGCATACACGATTACGTGCCGCAAAACCCCCAAAACAATTTGCCGTCAAATCTATCTCAGCCTACCACATGTAAGAGAAAATGTTATTCATACTGTTTTAGTTCATTTGCACTATCATGTTTTGTATAAGAAATCCGTAATAATTGTCCTTGAAAATGAAAATCGTGATAGGACAAATTGTGTCTTTTTCTATGCAGAAAAGAAGATATCTTAAAAATCTGTAGATATGCTTTTACAAACTTTTTCGGGCAGTTCGTGAAATGAGGTAATTATTTTTGTTGCTACGTATTGAAATATGTTGTGCTCAAATACAACAATGCTAAAATCAACTACCATTTGGTTTGCACGAACATATATGCCTAGACACACTTGCACATGTATGTACCCATGAATACATGCACTTATTAAACAGGTGCGTGTACAAGCACGCACGGATTAACATTGTAAAGACACGCACTGGCAAACACACATATCCATATGCGCATGGATGCAGACACACACAAAAAACACACACTTGAACATACACAAACATGCACGAGCAAATGGAAGTAAGCGCTCACGCACGCACGCACTCAAGCAAGCACACACACACACACACACATGCACCCACGCGCGCGTGTGCGCGCGCACACACATACACACACAAACGCACGTGCGCGCAACACGCACACACACACACAAAAACATACATACACACAACACACACGTACACGCACGCACGCACGCGCGCACGCACACACACACAAAAACATGAACACACACACAGACACACATGCAGTCACTCAGGCATGCACACTCACACACACACACACACACACACACACACATACACGCGCGCGCGCGCACACACGTGCATTCACACATACGATTGCAACTATTACCGAGAAAACAGCGCCACAGTGCCGTAGAGGAAATTACCTCGTAACAATGCATTCAAGTTTGTGAATCTATTGTTCGTTGTTGGATTGTATTTTCACGTTGCGTGGCTTCTTGTGTTATTACTTCACTTGAGACTGGTTCGCCACATGGGGGAACAGCAAATATAAAAAATAGAACGAAATGCATTGACTTTTGTGTTTCGTGGAAGTAATAAGCAGATACAAGTAGCCATCAGTTCGCATTTTCTTACAAATAACAAATGTTTGCCATTTGCCGTCAAAGCACTCAAAAATACCCAGCCAATGTCGACAAATACATACCTACACGCACGCATATCACTACACAAATACATACCTACACGCACGCATATCACTACACAAATACATACCTACACGCACGCATATCACTACACAAATACATACCTACACGCACGCACATCACTACACAAATACATACCTACACGCACGCACATCACTACACAAATACATACCTACACGCACGCATATCACTACACAAATACATACCTACACGCACGCATATCACTACACAAATACATACCTACACGCACGCATATCACTACACAAATACATACCTACACGCACGCATATCACTACACAAATACATACCTACACGCACGCATATCACTACACAAATACATACCTACACGCACGCATATCACTACACAAATACATACCTACACGCACGCATATCACTACACAAATACATACCTACACGCACGCATATCACTACACAAATACATACCTACACGCACGCATATCACTACACAAATACATACCTACACGCACGCACATCACTACACAAATACATACCTACACGCACGCATATCACTACACAAATACATACCTACACGCACGCATATCACTACACAAATACATACCTACACGCACGCATATCACTACACAAATACATACCTACATGCACGCATATCACTACACAAATACATACCTACACGCACGCATATCACTACACAAATACATACCTACACGCACGCATATCACTACACAAATACATACCTACACGCACGCACATCACTACACAAATACGTACCTACACGCACGCATATCACTACACAAATACATACCTACACGCACGCATATCACTACACAAATACATACCTACACGCACGCACATCACTACACAAATACATACCTACACGCACGCACATCACTACACAAATACATACCTACACGCACGCATATCACTACACAAATACATACCTACACGCACGCATATCACTACACAAATACATACCTACACGCACGCATATCACTACACAAATACATACCTACACGCACGCATATCACTACACAAATACATACCTACACGCACGCATATCACTACACAAATACATACCTACACGCACGCATATCACTACACAAATACATACCTACACGCACGCATATCACTACACAAATACATACCTACACGCACGCATATCACTACACAAATACATACCTACACGCACGCATATCACTACACAAATACATACCTACACGCACGCATATCACTACACAAATACATACCTACACGCACGCATATCACTACACAAATACATACCTACACGCACGCATATCACTACACAAATACATACCTACACGCACGCATATCACTACACAAATACATACCTACACGCACGCATATCACTACACAAATACATACCTACACGCACGCATATCACTACACAAATACATACCTACACGCACGCATATCACTACACAAATACATACCTACACGCACGCATATCACTACACAAATACATACCTACACGCACGCATATCACTACACAAATACATACCTACACGCACGCATATCACTACACAAATACATACCTACACGCACGCATATCACTACACAAATACATACCTACACGCACGCATATCACTACACAAATACATACCTACACGCACGCATATCACTACACAAATACATACCTACACGCACGCATATCACTACACAAATACATACCTACACGCACGCATATCACTACACAAATACATACCTACACGCACGCATATCACTACACAAATACATACCTACACGCACGCATATCACTACACAAATACATACCTACACGCACGCATATCACTACACAAATACATACCTACACGCACGCATATCACTACACAAATACATACCTACACGCACGCATATCACTACACAAATACATACCTACACGCACGCATATCACTACACAAATACATACCTACACGCACGCATATCACTACACAAATACATACCTACACGCACGCATATCACTACACAAATACATACCTACACGCACGCATATCACTACACAAATACATACCTACACGCACGCATATCACTACACAAATACATACCTACACGCACGCATATCACTACACAAATACATACCTACACGCACGCATATCACTACACAAATACATACCTACACGCACGCATATCACTACACAAATACATACCTACACGCACGCATATCACTACACAAATACATACCTACACGCACGCATATCACTACACAAATACATACCTACACGCACGCATATCACTACACAAATACATACCTACACGCACGCATATCACTACACAAATACATACCTACACGCACGCATATCACTACACAAATACATACCTACACGCACGCATATCACTACACAAATACATACCTACACGCACGCATATCACTACACAAATACATACCTACACGCACGCATATCACTACACAAATACATACCTACACGCACGCATATCACTACACAAATACATACCTACACGCACGCATATCACTACACAAATACATACCTACACGCACGCATATCACTACACAAATACATACCTACACGCACGCATATCACTACACAAATACATACCTACACGCACGCATATCACTACACAAATACATACCTACACGTACGCATATCACTACACAAATACATACCTACACGCACGCATATCACTACACAAATACATACATACACGCACGCATATCACTACACAAATACACACCTACACGCACGCATATCACTACACAAATACATACCTACACGCACGCATATCACTACACAAATACATACCTACACGCACGCATATCACTACACAAATACATACCTACACGCACGCATATCACTACACAAACATCTACAACAGACGTGGAGAGGGATGACAGCAGTGCTTAGTATCGTCTTGCTTGAAGTACAAACCTTCTCTGTAATCAGAACTGAACAAGACAAAGAGAGTCAACAATGTGCTAGTAAATGATATTTAAAACAGGCTCTCATTAATAGTTGACTTTTCCTGATAGTTTTAGACAGTAATAATGACGCGGATTCTGAGGCAGTCGACCATAGCGTGAAATATAGCTACTGGGCAGGTCTGCCTGGTACGATCTTTACAATGGACTCCTCTCCAGCGAACCAGTGGGGAAGTGATTTATTGCGGATTTCCAGTCTCATGCATACTCCCCAAATGAAACGCTGGATAATCATCGTCGAAATCATCCGAAACAGACGCAGCAAGAGTCCCGAATGCGGATAATACCCCTGTCATGTGGACACCAGCACCCAGCTCTGCATTATTGAAGGCAATCCCGGTCACGTGCGGCGTGGTTTTTGTTCCAGGCGTCACGTGATTTCCCGCCCAACACTGCCCGCTGTGAGCTCGACTGCCCCATTAATGGCCCCGCTGCAGGCAGCCGCTCTACACTGACAAAGATCATAGAGCAGCTCTGGAACGACTGCGGTGGGATTGCAGTTGAACAGACCTCGATTCACTGAGGTGACTCGATCTGAAAAAATCAGGGGAGGTTTCCGCGCCGTGCCTGATACTTTGATCAGTGAAAGTTTCCTGCATTAGCTCAAAGGATTTTATAACGCATCTCTAGAGATTTCCATATTAGACGCGGTCGATGATGCCTGTGTGTCTATCAAAGACTCGGTGACTCAGCTGAGATATATCAGCAGCACCATGGAACAGAAGCAGAAGTCAATGCACACTCTGTGTCCTCTAGTACAGTTTGTGTACGCGCCGTTAGACCCCAGTACTCGCCTCATGCCCAAGTCGGACTGGATATTACTTGTCTTAGAGCTGACGACGAGGGAGTGACAGTCAGCGTCACTTACCTTTGGGGAAGGATGCACACAAAACTATTGGAAAGTTGAATAAAACTAAATATGCGTGTAATTATATCCGTGGTACAAATCGAATGTGGCATTGAGAAACTAACACAAAAGATCAGGTCTACATTGTCTAGACGCAGTTAAGGCTTAACATATACATGTATTAACATCTCATCAAATAAACTCCGTCATTTGTTATTTGGACATTTTCTAACGAGAAAGTTTTCAGTGAGAAATATACTACAAACCGCATTTCAATATTGTATCAGCGAACATGATTAAACGGACCGTGGATGAGGCATCAAGGTATCTGTAACGCTATGTGGTTACATTGACCTGAGGATATCTTGTACTGCTTATATTTCACTGCAGAAGATTAACCTTTTTTCTGGAGGGTAAGTTCTTCTCCACCAATAGGAAAAAGCGAAACGTTATTTCGATGACGTGTAAGCTATGATCATAATAATTAAACGAAAACGAGGATACATGTAAGCGCCATTTATATCATCATCATCATCATCATCATCATCATCATCATCATCATCATCATCATCGTCATCATTTCTTTTGTCTTTTTCAAGAGAAGATATTTCTGTCTCAGGCAGAATGGGTGTGTTCAGGTCTGGTAGTGATTTCCAGATCTAATTGTTGAATAATCCAATATTTTTTCTTTTTCAATCACATCATCATCACAAAGTATCCAAGCGCACTACAGGTGACTTATTAGAGAATGCAAAATGAACCCGACTAATATACGTCACACACAAATAGCGTTTTTTTAATTTGCGAGTATTTTCGACGTAGTCGAACATTCGTATTTATTCAAAACTTTTCCGCAACCGTTAACTTGCAACAACCCAATCAGCCTATGACGGCTTATTGTGTGAAATTTGTGTTAACATGTACAGAGGGTACAGAAAACCCCTCTAGTCAAACGTTTACACACTGAAGTTGATACTGCACGAGAACATTTTAGGCAAAAGCATACTTCAAACGCGACTGCACCATCTTCAGCCATGTTCATTCAGTGAAAGATGAATCTCATACAAGGTACACACATTATTAAAAAAAAAGTGTTCCTTACTGTCACAGAAGTTGCTGAGTTTGGCAAATAAAGAATTTTCTTCCTCCTGGGATGCAGTCAGCTGCTTCCACCGACATGAAACTGAATCTATCCTTTCTGCTAATGGGTCAGTTCCTTTCTGCTTGCATGCTTTCAATGACGTTTTTGTGAGAGAGAGAGAGAAAAAAAAACTTAATACTTTATTATCTAATTAAACTGCTTCTTTACGGATTTGCTCAAACAAACAAACTATTTGACAGAGCAAGACTGAATCACTTCCGGATGTGATTAAAATAATTCCAACATTTAAAGAAAAAGTCAATCAATGTCACCAGGATCCGCTTCATATGCAAACACATTATCTAAGAATTAATCGTGAGGAATGTTTGTGATGTTTTCTTCTCGTCACAAGTTAGATCGTATCATCAAATATTTGCAGCACAAAAGACCAGGCACACACCGCATGGGGTTCAACAGGAAAAGTATTAATACTGCAAGCGTTCTGTCAGGAAAAGTCATGCGACTCGTCAAGCCATGGGATCTCAGATAGCACATGTTTCTCATTTGTCAATTAGTCTAACAATTTTGAAGCTTCAAGTGATATCAGTTATTTTTAAGTCCAAAACTCTTTATACAATATTTTTACTAGCCTTCGTATATTCCAAGTTATGTCCATTCTTCATACATGCTAGCGGACGAATACAACACGATAATTATTTTTTAATGACATAAAACACAGTTGCTGTTCATGATAAATACAAACAAAATACATACACCGAAAACAAAATCAATAGACTATTCTGGAGACCATTCAAAACACTGTACATGAGTTTCTTGGAAAGACCTATAGAAGAGGTCCAAGATTTGTCTTCCTTCAATGAATCACTCGGAGGTGTTTCTGTTGTGGGGAGAGAGAGAGAGAGAGAGAGAGAGAGAGAGAGAGAGAGAGAGAGAGAGAGAGCAAGAGAGAGAGAGAGGGAGGAAGGGAGAGAAAGAGAGTGAGAGAGAGAGTGAGAGAGAGAGTGAGAGAGAGTGAGAGAGAGAGAGAGATATGTCACTGGAAAACAGATCGAGACCCGTTGACAAAGTTAACAATGCAAAAGAAAAGTCCCAGCAGGGTTTCTCATAAAATCTCATACATTAAATTTCTTATCGTCAACGCCTATGTACAATTATTCTACAGCTCTGAGTATCTGACAAATATATCTGTACATGCGCAGGGTGCAAATAGTAGGCACAGTCTCAATGCTCTTACGTAGTGAGGCGGGGGACAACTCTCGAGGCAAATGAAATGACCATGTCATCAGCACATATTCAACAACGCTACGTTTTCGTCGAGGTCCCAGACAATCGAATGTGCATTTACAAAGATACACGAACAACCTCCCAAGCAACGGAGAGAAAAACAAATGTCATAATTTAAATCTGACGTAACGACACGACAGTTTCCCTACCGAATTAGACGGACAAAGGCAGATGCGTTGAGACACATAATTTGAACTGCAGCTCGCTTTGGCCAGACAGCGCATTCGTCTCCAAATTTTGTCATTTGTGACTGTGCATGTGAAACAAGGCTGAAGTCGGCACACCAGTTTTTGAACAAACGCTGATAAAAGCCATCAGCGCATTTCGTTGTAAAAGAAAGTGGGGATGGATTGGCCATACACTACGAAAGAGTGCATCCAACATCACCAGGCAGGCCTTTCACTGGAACCCCCAAGGAAAGAGGAAAGTGGGACGACCAAAGCAGACTTGGCGCAGGAGTATAAACACTGAGATGAAGCTGCCGGAATGGCGTGGGCCGAGCTGAAGAGGACCTGCCAAAACCGCGTGCGTTGGAGGAGTGTTGTTGCGGCCCTATGTTCGACAAGGAATCAAGAGGCATAAGCTAAGCACTTTGTTGTACGATAGATTTCCTAAACAGTATATTACTGCATTAAAAAAGAAGACTTCCTCTATGAACATGCTGTTCTTCTGGAATATGCTTGAATGAATAAATCATATTGTCACTTTCCCGACTTAAGCCTTGTTGCCCCATGCAGAGCCACATTTGTCCAATCGCTGATAGTAAATAATAATAATAATAATAATAATAATAATAATAATAATAATAGTAATAACAACAACAACAACAACAATAATAATAATAATAATAATAATAATAATAATAATAATAATAATAATAATAATAATAATAATAATAATAATAATAATAATAATAATAATAATAATTATAATTATAATTATAATAATATTAATAATATAGTTTATTTACGCACATACCTTCCCTTGACAGGCAAGTTCATGGCGTTTACAATCCAAAGAATCAACACTCATACAACCGCTCAACACCACATTCCCACAAAAACTCACACACTACACACATAAACAAAACAAAAAACTAAAATCCAATAGAACAAACTATACAATATACACAGCACTTGCAGGCAAGGTCAAGTAAGGCGAAGCAGCTCAGCGGGAAAGGCGGATCGGAAGAGGTGGGTCTTTAGAGCACTTTTGAACTGGGGCAGAGTGTCAGAATGACGGACTGATAGAGGGAGACTATTCCAGGTTACAGGTCCAATATAGGAGAAGGCACGCTGTCCTTGAGTTTTCTTGTTACGGCGGGGGACCTTAAGTATTCTAGAGTCAGCAGCTGAGCGTAGAGATCTGGAGGGCGTGTAGACTGTAAGAATTTCTGTAAGAGCGTGTGGTGCGGTGTTGTGGATGGCCTTGAAGCACAAAGTAGCAAGTTTATAATCTATCCTCTGAGAGATGGGGAGCCAGTGAAGTGTATGTAGAAGTGGAGAGACATGGATACGCTTGGGACATCGAAAAACTAGCCTAGCAGCACAATTCTAAACTTTCAGGAGTTTGTTAAGCAGAGTGTGTCGAAGAAGGAACACATTATGCCATTGCAAGTATATAATTGGCTTGCAGTTCGTTCACCGCACAAAACTGACCTGGCCAGCTATGATACAACGCAACACTCATAGATATGACTGCCCCGTCCTCTAGTTAGAATGAAACCGAGTTACAGGCATCCATAGTCAATGTGAGGAGGATCAGAGTCAGTAGTTTGCCATTTCTCAACAATAACAAATACAACAACAACAACAACAACAACAAATATGATAATCGAGTTTCCACTCCACGCACTGAGTGCACTCATGTGCTCCATACAAGCACCATCGCAAGATGACGTTGGAGAGTAGATGCCAGTGAATCTTTCTGTAACAAGTGTGTGATTGCTTGTGAAGTCACGTAAATGCTGCTGCTACTGCTCTCGTTCTTGATGACATAAACTGATCTCAGGTATCTGAGATCTAGCACATCTACACCTCACGTAAGGAGAGTAAACTTCTATTATTACTGAACAAAGCTGTTCATTCCACAGTTGCTTATCCATACGTGAGATAGTGTTTCTTGTACGTTGGGGGACCATGGAAACATACATTTTAGAGACAAAAATATGTAAGCCTTGTTGGAAACTGGAAAAGGAATGGCGGATTATCATTCAGCATGGTGAAGATTTAGCTCCGATTTTGCACAGAGTCCAGATGTAGATAACTACAACACGTCTTAAACAGCACATAAAGATTCACAATTGTTGCGCCAAATTTTAAAGCCAATAACTATTATGTATTCAGTCCTGTAGGGATATCTGTGCATGTATATCTGGTACAACTCATCTTAAAATTGTACTGTAGTGGACACCATTCACTATAGTAGGTACAAGCATTCTCTCATATGCATTTTGTGCACATTCACGTTCAGTTAGCTGTGAACGCCAAAGTACACCTTGATGTATAACTGCAGAGGTTCATCGTGACTCCTGACTGATGGAAGTAAGGCATGATGAAGAAAACCTTCACAGGTAATCACAGACAACATACAAGCCAGATGATGTGTGTGCTTGCATAATCAGAACTCCCATTATGTTACCATCATCAGAGACAGACACAAATATTCCGCTGAGGTTTTAATGGCAGTTTGGTAACATCTCTGCGATGGCAAGACATGGGTTGAGGTATGGTCCAAAACTGGATGACATACATGTCTGAGCTGTGTGGATAATCTGCTCGAATATTTATTTCAAATGCATGAAAACGAATCATGTTGACAGATTCGTCTTCATGTACTGAACAGCAATAATGAAGGTTCTTCATATTTCAAATGCCCCTCTCTCTTTTGTAGACTGAAGGAAATTCAGACAGAAGCACCAAGGTAGCATGTGGCGATGAGACAAAGAGATGGAACACTTTGTGTCAGGCTTGTAAAGCGGAGGTTGTAGCATCCGGCTATAGAACCCAATCACACAACACCACAGTGAAGTTCCAAGTCAGAAACAAGCACAATGCGTTCAATCTTGTTCAAAACTGGGGACCAGCTGCAAGTGCAGAGTGCTGGAACAAAGAAGGTTTCTAAAAACTGCCACTACAAACTGCTGGCCAGAATCCTACAGAGTCAGCTCTGTAGAAAGCAACCAGACTGTTCAGATGGATTTCAACCTTAAATCAGGCTGGGTCACGAAACGCTTCCCTTTGAAATGGTCGACTCCAGAAAGGAAGACGTTTGAGAACCAATGAAACTCCAGAATGGGAACGCAGCCAGCAAAGCAAAAAAAAAATGGCGCGAACCACACAGTTCCGGGTTAAGAACCAGCAGAGGTAAAAATGTTCCAACAAGTGAATCCACATTGAATAATGAACGTCGGTGCACCATTCCGAATCGGTGTTTGCTTTCGCTGCCGTCCACAGTTGCAATACGACTTGCTCCAGTAGGAAAGCGTAGATAATGCTTGTATTTACTGGCGGGCTGTCGTTGGCAGATGTTTCGCAATGGTGGTACGAAATCAAAGAGAATGTGATTTGCTGCACACAACTTTCAGAGTTGTTTCTTGTACTGTAGGTCATCGCAACAATATCGAAAGTTCCTCAACAAAGCGTCGGTGAGAGAGGACCATAGATGACGGAGGAGGTTACACAAAAAATGTACCCGCATTAGGACACAAGGCCTAAAGGAATGAAATCTTCCACACACAGCTCTCCGGTTGCTCTCTCGCACTGCGAACCCCCTTTATGGAAACGCATCAGTGTGGACGAGGGTGCTCAATGTCGATAATCCAATTGAAGTTTCCACATGAAGGACATCAGTATAATGGAACATCATTTCCAATCGCCGCCGTTTGGCCTATTCCATCTTACTACCATCCAGAACCCTCTGGCACGGCAGATCCTGAAGCCCTGATGCTATTGCTGGGACTCGAGACCTGGAGGGAGGCTGTCAGTAGTAGAAGACATTCCAGAAGATGGCAAAGACGAAGCAGCCCAGGTAGACGGCGAGGGCGATCCACCACACGTACTGCTCGTGCAGCTTCTGCTCGAAGCTCTTGAGGACCACGAGTCCGATGGTCAGGCCTGCCAGGGCCCCCATCAGGTGAGCCGTGTAGCCCACTGGGGGCACCGACTCCTTGTGCGTGTAGCGGTCCCAGATGGCAAAACCCACGTCAGCGCTCGCTGCGATAAGAGGAAAGGCGACATTTAGAGCAAAGGCATCGAATAAACCAAAAACAAACAAACAGACAATAACAACTGAGGAGCGTTCCCCAAAGGATAGCGATTCGCATCGATTGGTATCAAAATCGTTCAAAGATGAACGTTCGAGGCGAGCGCTTGCGAAGCCCGATGCTTTTTCCCTTGAACTTTCCCACGCCAGCGCTCGCCGTGAACGGTCATCTCTCAACGTCTGTGATCCCTAGAAGAACGCGCCTCGGGACGAGGGGGGAGAGCGAAAGTGAAGAGAAGAAATAATATGAGAAGGTCCAGCTGTTATGTTCATGGATTAAATTACTGCAGGGCAATGGAAAATATGGCCGATCTGAAGATTTTGTCACGGTTCAAAGATCTTAGAATGCTATAATGGAGAACAGGTATGCAACATAATCACACACACACACACACACACACACACACACACACACACACACACATACACACACACACATCTCTAAAGGACAACGTTTCCTTAAACCGATTAAGATAATCATTTGATTGCGTCGAGGAGAACTCCCAGGTCCACTTACTCGTATTTCAATAGAGATCTCAATTAGATGAATGCGGCACTGATTAGAATTACGACTGGTCGATAGTTTATTAGCTAATGATATCATACATGTATATTTACATTGACACCATCATTACTTACCTACGACGAATACTGCTGCCAATTTTACTATTCCTAATTCCATATGTGCATA
>JAWQFJ010017608.1:110000-115000 GCA_034096865.1 Theodoxus fluviatilis
GTGTGTGTGTCCGTAAGTGTTTCTAGCTCATTCACAACAGACGTGAAATTTACGGGGAGACATTGTCCATTGCTAAATTATTTGCTGAGACAACTACCACAACGGCATAATGTGAAGAAAAGTGTCCCGAACAGCAAACTCTAACATTAAAAGATTCCCAAAGACAAGACGTGGATGTATTGAAAAATATACAAAATTAAAATTTTAAAAAGCAACCAAATATGCATGAACATTGCTTATGACGGCCAAAAAAAAGCGATAGCGGTGGGGAGACAGGGAGGCAAGAAGCCCTGCACTGGAGGAAGGGAGGGCAAATTTGCGCTTATTGCAGCGCTCTACGGAGGCAAACCAGGCCGGACCGCGCTGTTGGAGGAGACAACGGCGTCTGAGTGACAGGAAGCTGGACCAACAAGCCGGGGGTCACACCGCATTTGCCCAGGGGGGTCACAATCTCCCTCCTCCTTCTCCTGACTCTAGGAGAACCCACCCCTTCCATTTACCACCGCCCCCCACCCCCAAGCTTTAACTCTCTACTCTCACTCCGTTATTCCATTCGGGACACCAGTGTCATTTCCTGCTCTCCGTCGCCCTCTCTCCGTCCCCCCCCCCCCCTTTCTCCCCTACCTCTCCCTTCTACCCCATCTCCCCCATATTCTAGTTATCTCAGCACTACTATTGCTAAGTGACCCCTGAGCTCAGGTATTTCTTTCACCTGCATTTTCCTCTCCTCCGATTTGAGTATTCTACCCATTTTCAACACTTTCTTTGAATTACGCCTAGCACAGCAGCCCTTACTCCTGCCCTTCCCCTTTATCTCCCATACACCCTGCCTGTCACGAATCAGAATCGTGGCAGTGAGGCTTTAGCTGGTCTAACTTAGTCAAAGGGTTAAACTCTGCCTGGGTGTGGGCTGTCAGCTTCGGCTATTGTGTTCATGCCTTTCGAAGGAAACACTTCATGTTGCAAATGTATCACCAAGTTTCCACCACACTGCTCGTAATATCCGCGTAGTCTGCTCTTTCTCTAAACAGCTCTTGTGATTTTATAATCATCAGCCTGAAATAGCATACAAAGGCTGCTATACCGTAAAACTCCATGCATTCATTTATTGTCCCCTTTCCTACCTCCTTCAACCCCACTTCTATTCCCCTTTCCCCCAACCCCTCATGCAGGACCATAGGCCGCTATATTTTCACCCTGGCTACTTCCCTTCATTACATCCGCTGTGTGCTGGGAGTCAGATAGACTCACCGCGTCTCAAAATGTGATGCGTAAAAGGCGAACACCTTGATAAATGTAAACTTCACTCGATTATACTCCAATTACCACCAGCGATGTGTACATGTACGTGTATAGTCGATTGCCGTATACAACTTTCAAAAGACTGGCAAGCCGTAAAACCTCATTCACCAAACTCCACCTCTGCCCCCTGCCTTAGAACTACCCCCTCTCCCCCCCCCCTCCCCTCCCTACATCTCCATTCTGCTGTTCCAGACCACAGACAAATATGTTTTGGTCGCTCCCTGTCTCATCTGCTGTGTTCCATGCAACCCCAACACCTGGCAGACAGACCAGCAGAGACGACAATGAAACATCGAAAGCCGAACTGGCGAGGCCTTCGGCCCGTAACGACGCGACATAACAAACAGTGGCGTCATACAGAGAGTGCGGCGTGTTGGCGCCCACGAACATGCTGCGAATGCCCGAATGATGAGAGAGAGAGAGAGAGAGAGAGAGAGAGAGAGAGAGAGAGAGAGAGAGAGAGAGAGAGAGAGAAACAGACTAGTAAGAGTAGTGAGAGTAGAGTAGAGAGAGAGAGAGAGAGAGAGAGAGAGAGAGAGAGAGAGAGAGAGAGAGAGAGAGAGAGAGAGACAGAGAGACAGAGAGACAGAGAGACAGAGAAACAGAGAGAATTGTTTTGGACATCAGATTTTGTTTTTATCTGAGATCAAACTTTCACATCACCTTGCAGAGTTTAATGCAAACATCGTTTCAAAAGTACATATTGTTCAAAGGAACAGATTAGAGGAGAGAGTGGGAGGAGGGAGGGGGAGGAGAAGGGAGCAGGAGGAGAAGGGAGCAGAAGGAGGAGGGACGAGCAGGAGGAGGAGGGAGCAGGAGGAGAAAACTAACCACACACCAAAACGAGACAAAAGTGTTGTTCGTTATATCGGTTAAAAGTAGATAGATTGTGAGGAAATTCTTCTTTTATAGTAATACGTTGCCTTAAAAAGTTACTTGCAGATTTTTTTAAATCACAAAAAGTGTCTTTGTTGTCATTAACTTTGCTAATGAAAAAAACACACTTAATTAGTCGAGGTCAAATCGAAACCTGATTATTTTTCTTATACTGCCGTCGTCTGCCCTTCGTCAACGTGAAAGTGGACGGTAAGCACAGGAAAATGAAATATATAAATCATGAATACTATTATTAGGGTAATTCTGACATTTTGTAACTGCTGAAACTACCATCTCGTATTCCTTAAATGTTACAGTCATTTCAGTTGTGTCCATGATATTGGCATCGACATACAGTGAACGGGTGTAACTGAACGAGCAAAAACAATGCAACTTGCCGGCTTCAATCGCTCGACATTGTTTGCTTTCTTACTCCGTGTGGTCTGTACGTTTCGAAATTCAGCTTTACAGAATAAGCAGAACCACGTTGATAACGCGAGTAATCATCGCATAATTATAACTGAGCATTAAAACCCCCCAGCAAGTTCCAACTTGAGAGACAAAGCAGTTTTGACGAAACGCGCCTGCATACATTCAATCGCACTGCAGCTGATCTATTTGCTGACAACTGTTTGCAGGTGTCGACTGAAATTCATGGGAGCATATTCACGTGCATATTTGTCGGTGTACATCGAGTTGTAGGTGCGATACATGTCTCCAAAGTATCGTTTCTGTGCTGCTACTGTGCCTACAGCTTTGAAGTTGCGCTGTGGCATCACCAGTGCTCCTGTGTATCACCATCAGTATCCATGTTCGCCTGCTCTGAGCGCGCTTATCTCCCTTACGTTATACTTCGTTTGGGTCATTCAACCGGACGTGTTGACAGAAGTGTTATAGCGGATTGAAATATTTGCTCATTAGTCACAGTCTGCGAACACTGTCCGTGTTATGATTAAGAGTTCCAAACTGTGGAGTCATTCATCTTCTCCTTATTTAATTCCAACAGAATATAATCCACTTGCACTATCGGACTTGACACGACAGCATTATCTCGAATAGGCTCAATGATGGTGTAAAGAAAAGGCCGCAATGCACGTCTATAATATTATATTACACTGCAACAGGCAACTACATGACTGAGAGTTGTGATCAGTAAACAAGAGGACTGTATCAATTAAGGGGACTATATCTTATCGCGAAAAACGAGTGAACATTTTTTTTGAAAACTACATAATAATGAACCACCTCGGCTTCCGTGAATATGAACACACACACACCCTCCCCTCCCCCCTCTTTTTTATAGCAAATTCTAATGAAAAATATTGAAAACGTACGTTTACAAAATCCAAAAATTACGTGCGTTGTGATTTGAAACAGTCGTTTTCAACGTGCGCTTTCCTGACAAGATGATGCATCGAAACTTTGTTTCGGGCTACACTTGCATTTCTTTTGACATAGAGTACCCACGTCGTGTTTGAGCTTATCTGGGTAAATGCACTCAAAGAAAATGTAGCTTGGTTTTCCACCAGTCTATTGTCCTCCACGTACGTTGTCGCCAGTTTGACTAACTGGATTGAGGGACCCGGAGTCAGGTAAACACAGAGCTTCTACAGACATGGCCGCCCTGCGCACTGTCAACACACGGTTTCACGGTTCCACCACTCGCAGACTTTAGCGCTACGCAGTCCACAGAGCACCATTCTCAGAGGAAGGAAGCCAGGGGCACGCATGCAGAGGTTACCGAGAGCTAGGGATCGCGGCCGAGCTGCATGCTTTACTCACCAACACTCCGACACAGCAATGGTGACATGGTGACGGGCGGGCCAGACTTATATACACATGGATGACGCCCGATCGACGCAAGGACAAGGAAGCTAATTGATAAGTCGCCATTAAATTTTCAAGGGTCAGTTTCTGTGTGCAGGCTGCGACGGTCCTGGGCAAGCAGAGGCGATGTTACAGGCGCTGAATTATGCACCACCATTGATGTCAGGTGACAGACAGCCTACCTTGACCTCAATCAACTTCAGGGACAGCTTCCATTTCGAAATGTGGCCAGAGGCAGACTGGCCGACGTAGCAGAGCTAAGGACGAAAATGCAAACTAAAATCTTCTTCCAGTTTGAAACAAGAACTCTTAAAGTCGATAAAAAGAAGAGAAATATTTGACAAAAATAAAAAGCTTTACGAAAAAATGTTCTTATTTCTAAAGATGATTATTCGATCAATACAGTTCCCCCATGTTTTCACTGAACAAAGAGACAGTGCATCTGGTCGCAGCGTGAACACGGGCAAAATGAGAGAAACGAGGAGACGAAACGAACGCATCGGTTGCGGCCATCACTAGTCTGTTGTGGGAATTCATAATTGATGCTCCCTCAAAAAAGTCCTTCACCTCCCTCGAATTCCACACCCCTCCCACACTCAATCATTCATGGCGCATGACATGTGCTTCTCGCTTATTGCCTGCACACCTCGAACAGGTGGCAACCCGCAGGCGGAAAAGAGTTACCTCCCTTGCCATGCGCAGTTGACAGCGCCTCTTTATTTCAGCACAAAGGATCTACATTTGTTAAACAGAAATGTAGATATCAAACTTATTAAAAGAAATCGGATGGTAAATGTCAAGTTCACGGAAAACATTCCGACCTACAACACAGTGGAGGCAACACATTCGGGTTCGTTGAAGTATCGTTACGGGTGGATGGTTGTGCACAGGGACTAGTCATGCGGAACGAAAAGTGACGTTCAGCCGCGAGCAAAGCGGGCAGCAGAGAAAGGGGCAAACAATGCAGAAAAAGAGGGGGGAGGGGGGGGGGGAGG
>JAWQFJ010017608.1:120000-136461 GCA_034096865.1 Theodoxus fluviatilis
TAGCAGCTATGCTGTGCACTCCTCCAGAATGCTCCAGCATACTCCACAGCGGCTATACTATCTGCTTTTTACGAGTTCTCAAGTATACTCCACAGTACTTGCACTATGTGCTCCTTACAAGTCCTGCAGTATACTCCACGGCAGCTACACTATGTGCTCCTTTGGAGCAATACATTATACTCCACGGCAGCTACACTATGTGCTCCTTTGGAGCCCTGCAGTATACTCCACGGCAGTTACACTATGTGCTCCTTTGGAGCCCTGCAGTATACTCCACGGCAGCTACACTATGTGCTCCTTTGGAGCCCTGCAGTATACTCCACAGCAGCTACACTATGTACTCCTTTGGAGCCCTGCAGTATACTCCACAGCAGCTACACTATGTGCTCCCTAGGAGCCCTGCAGTATACTCCACAGCAGCTACACTATGTACTCCTTTGGAGCCCTGCAGTATACTCCACAGCAGCTACACTATGTACTCCCGAGGAGCCCTGCAGTATACTCCACAGCAGCTACACTATGTGCTCCTTTGGAGCCCTGCAGTATACTCCACAGCAGCTACACTATGTACTCCCTAGGAGCCCTGCAATATACTCCACAGCAGCTACACTATGTGCTCCTTTGAAGCTCTGCAGTATACTCCACGGCAGCTACACGATGTGCTCCTTTGGAGCAATACATTATACTCCACGGCAGCTACACTATGTGCTCCTTTGGAGCCCTGCAGTATACTCCACAGCAGCTACACTATGTGCTCCTTTGGAGCCCTGCAGTATACTCCACGGCAGCTACACTATGTGCTCCTTTGGAGCAATACATTATACTCCACGGCAGCTACACTATGTGCTCCTTTGGAGCCCTGCAGTATACTCCCCAGCAGCTACACTATGTACTCCCTAGGAGCCCTGCAGTATACTCCCCAGCAGCTACACTATGTACTCCCTAGGAGCCCTGCAGTATACTCCACAGCAGCTACACTATGTACTCCCTAGGAGCCCTGCAGTATACCCCACGGTAACTACACTATGTACTCCCTAGGAGTCCTGCAGTATACTCCACAGCAGCTACACTATGTACTCCCTAGGAGCCCTGCAGTATACTCCACAGCAGCTACACTATGTACTCCCTAGGAGCCCTGCAGTATACTCCACAGCAGCTACACTATGTACTCCCTAGGAGCCCTGCAGTATACTCCACAGCAGCTACACTATGTGCTCCCTAGGAGCCCTGCAGTATACTCCACAGCAGCTACACTATGTGCTCCTTTGGAGCAATACATTATACTCCACGGCAGCTACACTATGTGCTCCTTTGGAGCCCTGCAGTATACTCCACAGCAGCTACACTATGTGCTCCTTTGGAGCAATACATTATACTCCACGGCAGCTATACTATGTTTCCAGCCAAGAAAGAGCGGAACAGACAGTTGGAATCGTCTGAGTTGAGAGATAAATCGGGGTTAAAATAACTCGCCGTTCTGGATACGGGCCCTGCAGTATACTCCACGGCAGCTACACTATGTACTCCTTAAGGCCTCCGCACACGAGGCAACTCCACTCTGGCAACTCGATTGCTTGCCATACATTGCTTCGTGTGCGATGTCGCTTGAAAGCAACAGGCATTCCAAGCAACTTTCCACGCCACCAGCAACTGAGTTGCTCGTGTTTCAACCTGTTCTAGTTTTGGGGGCAGTGGCGTGCCACTCCAGCCACTCTCTGTGAATCCACCAATCACCGGGCGCGTTGTCGCGACTGTTCGCAAAAGTAAATGGCGGAGATGGCTATACGCTTCGCACAGAAAACGCTGTATTTCGGGATACTAGCAACCCCATCCAAAGAAAATGTAAGCCATGAACAGCATTAATTTATCAAAGCTGTATGTTGAATGCATCAATAGGTCGTGAAAGCTCCTACCTATTACAAATGGAAATGCAGGTCACACGCCCGCGGGTCGACCGTAATCATTGCATGTTCGCAACGTGGCGAGAGGTGAAAGGTCACAGTGGAAGCGTGTGCGAGCTCAGCCTCCAGCATTGCCTGCCACATGGCAAGCAACCGGCCGCAAGCAACGTGGCAAGAGACTTTGGTTGCCTCGTGTGCGGAGACCTTTAGGAACCCTGAAGTATACTCCACCGCAATTACACTATGTGATTCCTAGGAGCCCTGCAGTATACTCCACGGCAACTATACTATGTACTCCCTAGAGCCCTGAAGTATACTCCACAGCAGCTACACTATGTACTCCCTAGGAGCCCTGCAGTATACTCCACAGCAGCTACACTATGTACTCCTTTGGAGCCCTGCAGTATACTCCACAGCAGCTACACTATGTACTCCCTAGGAGCCCTGCAGTATACTCCACGGCTGCTACACTATGTACTCCCTAGGAGCCCTGCAGTATACTCCACATCAGCTACACTATGTACTCCCTAGGAGCCCTGCAGTATACTCCACAGCAGCTACACTATGTACTCCCTAGGAGCCCTGCAGTATACTCCACAGCAGCTACACTATGTACTCCTTTGGAGCCCTGCAGTATACTCCACAGCAGCTACACTATGTGCTCCTTTGGAGCCCTGCAGTATACTCCACAGCAGCTACAATATGTACTCCCTAGGAGCCCTGCAGTATACTCCACGGCAGCTACACTATGTGCTCCCTAGAGCCCTGCAGTATACTCCACAGCAGCTACACTATGTACTCCCTAGGAGCGCTGCAGTATACTCCACAGCAGCTACACTTTGTACTCCCTAGGAGCCCTGCAGTATACTCCACAACAGCTACATTATGTACTCCCTAGGAGCCCTGCAGTATACTCCACAGCAGCTACATTATGTGCTCCCTAGGAGCCCTGCAGTATACGCCACAGCTGCTACACTATATACTCCCTAGGAGCCCTGCAGTATACTCCACAGCAGCTACACTATGTACTTCCTAGGAGCCCTGCAGTATACTCCATGGCAACTACATTATGTGCTCCCTAGGAGCCCTGCAGTATACTCCACAGCAGCTACACTATGTACTCCCTAGGAGCCCTGCAGTATACTCCACGGTAACTGTACTATGTGCTCCTTAGGAGTCCTGCAGTATACTGCATAGCAGCTACACTATGTACTCCCTAGGAGCCCTGCAGTATACTCCATGGCAGCTACACTATGTACTCCCTAGAGCCCTGCAGAATAATCCACAGCAGCTACACTATGTACTCCCTAGGAACCCTGCAGTATACTCCACTGTAACTGCACTATGTACTCCCTAGGAGCCCTGCAGTATACTCCACAGCAGCTACACTATGTACTCCCTAGGAGCCCTGCAGTATACTCCACAGCAGCTACACTATGTACTCCCTAGGAGCCCTGCAGTATACTCCACAGCAGCTACACTATGTACTCCCTAGGAGCCCTGCAGTATACTCCACGGTAACTACACTATGTACTCCCTAGAAGCCCTGTAGTATACTCCACGGTAACTGCACTATGTGCTCCCTAGGAGCCCTGCAGTATACTCCACGGTAACTGCACTATGTACTCCCTAGGAGCCCTGCAGTATACTCCACAGCAGCTATACTATGTGCTCCTTTGGAGCCCTGCAGTATACTCCACAGCAGCTACACTATGTACTCCCTAGGAGCCCTGCAGTATACTCCACGGTAACTGCACTATGTGCTCCCTATGAGCCCTGCAGTATACTCCACGGTAACTGCACTATGTGCTCCCTTGGAGCCCTGCAGTATACTCCACAGCAGCTACACTATGTGCTCCCTAGGAGCCCTGCAGTATACTCCACGGTAACTGCACTATGTACTCCCTAGGAGCCCTGCAGTATACTCCACGGTAACTGCACTATGTGCTCCCTAGGAGCCCTGCAGTATACTCCACGGCAGCTACACTATGTACTCCCTAGGAGCCCTGCAGTATACTCCACGGTAACTGCACTATGTGCTCCCTAGGAGCCCTGCAGTATACTCCACAGCAGCTACACTATGTGCTCCCTAGGAGCCCTGCAGTATACTCCACAGCAGCTACACTATGTACTCCCTAGGAGCCCTGCAGTATACTCCACAGCAGCTACACTATGTGCTCCCTAGGAGCCCTGCAGTATACTCCACAGCAGCTACACTATGTGCTCCCTAGGAGCCCTGCAGTATACTCCACAGCAGCTACACTATGTACTCCCTAGGAGCCCTGCAGTATACTCCACGGTAACTGCACTATGTGCTCCCTAGGAGCCCTGCAGTATACTCCACAGCAGCTACACTATGTACTCCCTAGGAGCCCTGCAGAATACTCCACGGTAACTGCACTATGTCCTCCCTAGGAGCCCTGCAGTATACTCCACGGCAGCTACACTATGTACTCCCTAGGAGCCCTGCAGTATACTCCACGGCAGCTACACTATGTACTCCCTAGGAGCCCTGCAGTATACTCCATGGTAACTGCACTATGTGCTCCCTAGGAGCCCTGCAGTATACTCCACAGCAGCTACACTATGTGCTCCCTAGGAGCCCTGCAGTATACTCCACAGCAGCTACACTATGTACTCCCTAGGAGCCCTGCAGTATACTCCACAGCAGCTAAATGATGTACTCCTCAAGAACCATCCTGCATATTCCACAGCAGCTATGCTATATACTCCACAGGAGCCCTCCAGCGTATTCCACAGTAGCTAGACCAATACTCCACAGCAGCTCTAATGCACATTCTAAAGATACTCTGTTATATACTCTGCAGCAGCCCCAGTGTGGTACATATTGGACAGTAGCTCAACTTTGAACTCCAAAGTAGGTCTACTACACACATCTTAGGCAGCCCTACTATCATAATAAAATAAACACAGCTTCCTGGCAGTACATTTGACAGTATATATATCATGTACTCCAAAGCCGTTCTATTACCCAAGCTCTTACCATGAGTATTATACAGGATCTTTGCCGTTAAATATTCGACTGTGGCTCCACAGTATACTCCACAGAAACTGGCAACTGCTCTTTTTCAGTTTGCGAAAATGAATATATCTCACAAGAAATCAGTATGTCCACAATGAACCATAGGTCACGATTCGACTCGATAAGTCTTGAAGGGTTCTCCATCACAGATATGCCTATTCGCCATTCCCTAATAGAAGGCAGGGCAAAGCCTATTTGTCTCTGTTGGAGCAGAAGGCGTGATTTATATTTGTTCTTGAAAGAGAAAGACAAATAGCTATTAATACTGAGAGAGAGAGAGAGAGACAGAGAGAGAGAGAGAGAGAGAGAGGGAGAGAGAGAGAGAGAGACAGAGAGACAGAGAGAGAGAGAGAGAGAGAGAGAGAGAGAGAGAAAGAGAGAGAGAGAGAAAGAGAGAGAGAGAGAGAGAGAGAGAGAGAGAGAGAGAGAGAGAGAGAGAAAGAGAGAGAGAGATAGAGAGAGAGAGTGAGAGAGAATCGATACGCAGACCACAGAGACAGCACAAGCGCAATCGATGCTATGGCAGTTCCTACACGGTCACTGGGGCCAGGGTTCCCAATCAACCCCCCATCCCCCATCCCCCTTGATCGAATGAGTCCCCTTCCTTTTCCCTCCTCCATAATCTTGTGTGCTCCCCTTCCAGCAAGCAGACCCTCCTTACTCGCTCTGAAGTACTTGACTAACCCCCTTTTACCGCGTTGACCCCTTCATTTTCCTGGTCCATTCTTCCCGCCCCCCTCTCACTCGTGCCTTCTCTTTCCTCCCCCTTTTCCCTTCCTCACTCTATTTCTTTGCCGGTCTTTCCATCCCTCCGGCCCTATAGTTTATCTTTGAGGTCCCATGTGCACTCTGAAGGGTCATTTATCACATGCTCCTCCAGTGCAGTTCCTGGTGTCGACAAAGTGCTCATGAATATACATGACATCGTCTTGATTGAAAAGCTTTCGTGAGCATTCGACGCCGTTCGACTGAAAATTCAACTCGTTGAAGAAGTGCTCCTGACATAACTGATCCCAGGAAAGAAGTAACTCTGAGCTTCGAACATAAATTTTGGCTCTTTTTTTCTGTTCTATTTCTATTTTGACGACCTTGATGTTCGATAATAAAATATTCCTTTAAAAGCCCTCTGCTGTAGTAGCATTACATAGTTCTCTTTCACAGTGATCTATCATCGTCAAGAAGAGAAAGTTTCTAACTTGTAGATTATTTTTTCCTTCGTGTCAAATTACACTTTCTCTGATTACAAGGACGGGAGAAACTATCGTGACGTGGAAGAAAGACAAGTTTCTTTCTACGTATGCAATCATTCACGGCACTGAGAAAACCCGATGCATTGCTAGAATCGTCAAGTGGAACATAAACATCACTCACGGAGGCGTTCGCAAATGCAGAATTCGACATGAAGGGAAAAAGTCGGCAAAGGGCAGAGCACTCTGGAGTGCTCGCTCTGACCCTGGTTATCTGCGGCTCCAGGGCAGAGAGAAGTTCTATAATGGACGATCACGTAGGCAGCAGGGTAGAATGCCTCGTAGTTCGAGTTTCTCCTCAGGTCTTGTACGATTGGTGAACATTAGAGGGCAATAAACTTTTTCAGAAGGTGAAAAAAAGAAAACTCGGAGAAAAAACTTTTCTCCCTAAGAACTTTCCTTCTCAGCTGGCTTCTTTGGTCGTCACCCAAAGTATTGCAAAGCAGAGAAGACGAGGCATTCTGTATACATGGTTATCTCCAAGTCATTGCTAACTTTATTAAGTTAACATTTTCAGTAACATGTTCAATTCGATATTGATCTCCTACCTTGGAGCCATGCTCATTTGCGTCACATTTCGAGATTATTTATAAAGAAATATTCCATTAGAAGTAATCCAATCCAGCAACATACGCTTTTAACAGGTAAATATTCCATTACAAGTAAATTGGCTCGATACCATGTTAAATAAGGGCTTAAGAAGACGAGGAAACAACCTAGTATTATTTGTGCTCCGCTATTTACCGATTCTGTCTCAAGTACCACTCTCCACCCAGACTCCCATCCTCACTCCAGGATCCTTTGTCGCCCTCTGGAGGTTTTGGAGGCTGAAGTCTGCAGAGTTCCTTGCAGAGTTCACAGCTGACTGCCTCCTTTCACGGGTGATTTCTACCAAATCATCGCAAATAACACCTCTTCACTTTTTTTTCTCTCTCTTGCAACTCCCCCTTTCGCCCCACAGCCCCAGGGCCCGGTTTTCCAAGCACCAAGACAGCACAAGGAAAGTTGTGGCGATGAAGTCTTGGGAAGCTATTCCGTTTCAGACAAAAGGATTCATCCTTCAGGCACACTTTTGTGGCAAAGTCTTCATATATATTTTTCTCTTTCCCTAGTAAACATTATTTTCTTGTCTCTACGTTCCAAGTGATTGTTTGGGTGACAAATGAATATTCTGAAGTCTGTCCGTGTCAGAGTAATAATGAACATTTCGTTTTCAGAGAGAGAGAGAGAGAGAGAGAGAACGAACGAACAAACGAACGATTTTATTTGTTAGGCCACCAGCTTATCACAACCTAATTGTTCGAACATCTCAACGGTTGTTTTTAAGGCCTCTTGTCTTCTTCTAAAGGCATAATGTAGATACATCGCAACTGACCTCATGAGATGGACATCATCTGTACGTAATAAGTCAGTGATACCTACGCGATAACCTCTGTCAAACAAATCATAAATATACTTCTGTCTGAGGTCTTCGTAGGCGGGACACCAGAGCAAGAAATGTAGTTCTTCCTCGTCCTTTTCACCGCATGACGGACAAAGCAGTGTTCTGGTGGAATCATTAACGAAACGATATTTATGTATGTACAGCTCAGTGATTCCCGCACGAAAACGGACAATAACATCTCTGAATATTTGTTTGTCGATGAAATACAGATACTACTCCCTGAAGAGAGCAGATTTGAACTGATTATAAAAGGTATACCTTGAGCTACTTCTAAGAATGCCAGACCATTCATGTTTGTACTCCATAATAAGACGCTCCCTCAGATCCCTCAGGAACTGCCTTTCATTCTCTACATGTTGCCTTTCCCAATGATTGCCAAAATTGTATTTATGTAATATACCTTTTATATGACTTGCCCAGTTACTCTTTCCAGACAACAGCATATTATACACTTTGCGAGGATATCTAGTATTGTCCATTCTCAAGATCCTTAACCAATATTTTATTGCTCGCAATCTAGCATTGATGTACAAAGGGTACCTGCCTGTCTCTCCGTATGCAATTGCATTTGGTGTCTGAGGTGGTAGATGTAAAAACCGCTTCAATGCTTGAAGATGGACATTCTCTATATCAGGGCAATCATTTATACCCCACACCTCCGCAGAATACATACCGTAATAACTGGTAAAACTTGAGCATCAAAAAGTTTATTAAAAAATATCTGGCGACACACATCCAAGTTTTCTACAGCATTTGTTAACCTGGAGTAAACCGGCTTTGGCTCTTTGTGCCAGATCTAGCTGTAGCGTTCTGTACGACAGCCGTGTAGAAAAGATTACACTGAGGTATTTATGTTCATTTACAACTTCCAGTTGCTTCCTATCCAAAAACCACCTTTCGTGCTCAGCAAGAAAGCCACCATTGCGAAAAACCACAACTTTTGTTTTGTCAGAGTTGACCTGTAGGCCAAGTTTACATGCTTCCTTTACCAGTACGTTCAGCTGGTTTTGCAGTCCAACTATCGTGTCTGAGATAAGTACAACGTCATCAGCGAACAAAAGGAGGAATACCGAGACAAACTCAGGCATGAATTGTACTCCATGTTTTTCATTTTCACTTACTTTCCTCGCTACATATGAAATTAATAAGGAAAAAATTATCGGGCTGGCTTTGCAGCCTGAGAGAGAGAGAGAGAGAGAGAGAGAGAGAGAGCGAGCGAGCGAGAGAGAGAGAGAGAGAGAGAGAGAGAGAGAGAGAGGTGCAAGTCTAAATGCATTATTCATCACAGAAAGCAATGATCGTTATGAAAGCAGGAAAAATCACGTCTCTTCTATTACTGGTCTACTTCTATTAGAAATAAGGGCAGGGAAATATCCCGGCTGAAATGAGTTTCATTATTTTGTGACACACGTTCAAATTTATGGAGGTTTTTAGCTGAAACAGGATATACTATGCCGCCAAAGAATTACATTATCCAGACCAGAGAATATCCCCCTCCCTCCCCTCTTCTAACCCCAATACTCGCAAATATGTCTTCTTTAAAGCTAAAATATAAATGAGAGCAATACCGTTAAGGTATTGGGATACAATTGCAGCTGGCTTGATATCTAACGCCCTTTGCACACGACGCGAAGAATTGACAACGTTTCTTTGCTTCTCGTTGTGACGAGCCTCTCTTTCAATAGTCGGTCTTACTGAGCTACATGATACTAAGTAGTTACTATCATGTATCTCAGTAGTTTCTCCCCGGAGCTCTTTCCTGATTTGTTGATTGCTGGCCGCGTCACTGCTTTGTCGCCGGCAAATAGACCGCTTTGTATTTGAAGCAGCGATTTGTTTTTACGCGCTCATAATCTGCTCGCTGCTTTATGGCATCGTATGCGATGGGCTTAGCGACATCCATTTGCACTGAACACACTTACAGCATGAAGAGCTGAATATTTTTCTTTGGCCTCAGAAATCAGAGCGTATTCAATGTGTCAGGGCTTGACAAGACTTACTGTCAGCAACGGAAGTTGCGGCACACACAGAGCAGTCGGTTTTGTAGAGATCTCATAGCAGCAGCTGGTCTCAACACATCCGATGCGGTCTTACTGTAAGAGGTCTCCATGGCAACTGAAGTCTGGGCAAAAGCGTTGCAGAAGCCTCTTGTCGGTAACGGATCTCTGGGGGCTAATAAAGTCTGACCCTGCACTCCACGAAGTCGCTTTCTCCGCTCCACCGGCGCCTCTGCATGGCTCAGCTAATTTTGGACTCTCGAGTACAAGATATTATTACAGATTCGAAATTGACTCCTACAGCACTGTTAGAGAGAGCTAGCTACTTTCGTCAACTAGAACCCTATGCTGCTTGGGATATACCAAGAGTACTTTCTCCAGAGGCTGAAGAAGGAATTTCTACACCGCAATATTCACTCCTTTTTCTTTGATCGACTGATGTCGTTTGATGACCTGGATTTATTCTCTGGGTTCTTCCAAATAGCTTCCTTACAATTGCTCACTTCCATCTTTCCCTGAAAGATGCCTGAATTGCACTTTGTCGGACTTCTGCCAGAAGAAAACCTTGAAACCAAGGAGCGTGCTGGTCCGGCTTAGAAGACTGAAATGGTTACCGACAGTTTCGTTATGCCTAAGGTGGATCGAACATCCTTATAGTTTTAAAAAAACAACCTATAAATGAAGGAAAATTGTAAGGTCATGCAGTTTACGTTATAATAAAAGATGATATCGCTGAGTCTAACCGTCAAAAGTTCCTTTATAAAGCATTAGAGCGAAAGTTTCATGAGGCATACGTATCAAAAGCGTTGAGATAGCTAGCTAGATACAGAGAGAGAGAGAGAGAGAGAGAGATAGAGAGCGAGAGAGCGAGAGAGAGAGAGGGAGAGAGGGAGGGAGAGAGGGAGGTAGGTAGGGAGGGAGGGACGGACGGACGGACGGACGGACGAACGGACGGACGGACGAAGGCAGGCAGTCAGGCAGGCAGACGGAAGGATAATTACGCATGAACACGCATGGAAGAAACACACACACACACACACACACACACACACACACACACACACACACACACACACACACACACACACACACACACACACACACACACACACTGACCGAGATAACAACAGAGGTGGAGACTGTGAGAAAAAAGAAGCTTTCACTATCAGAGATGAGAAATAGGGACTTTACTGCGACTAAATGCAGCAAATAACGTCCTACTACATCATTTCCCTGGGTTCAGTGGAGGGGGTGGGTCGATGGTAATGGGAGGGGAGGGGCTGAAGGACTCATGAAGTGTGTGAAGGGAAGACTACAGCAAGCAGTAGGAAGTAAGGGCAAACGCAGCAGCCATGAACTCATAAAGAGCTCACCGCTGCAATCCCCCTCGACAAACAGATAAGAAGGGGATTTGATGAAGGCCCCCATGTTCCCAATTTCCGCCTCGAAATTCATTTTCCACGAAAGTGAACGAGGCAGAGGATACGGGTTTAGCTCTGTAATGAACTACGTTGGTCCAAGGAGTCGCACTTAAGTTGGCGCGGTGGTTCCTGCAAAGTCTTTGGCAAGGACACGCGTCTGACAGTGCTGGCAACGAAAGCAAGTTTTACGCTACCGCCACTCGTGTAATCTCATATTCCGTTCACAAAAATTTGTATGGATGAGTTACATGAGACGACAGTATTTGGGAAATCACAGCTGTGCCTTAGAATAGAAATAACGAATGGAAATTAAAATAGAATGAACGGATGATTGGAAGAAGGAAGGAAAGAAGGACGGAAGAAAGAAAGAAGAGATCAAGAATAACCGGAGAGAAATTGGTGCTAAACACAGACATATGATGGCAGTCACGCAGCAAGGAAGTGGCAGAAATTAGTAGAAAAACTGAAATGCATTGACAAATGTTTTACCAAAAAGACGGAAAGTTGCGCGATTGACAAAAACACGCGAAACAAACAGCATCTGGACATGTCACAAAGCATGCGATGCAAACAAAATTCATTGCAACTGGCATAACGACGCGATGGTTTCCTGACTCAAGTCAAAGAATCACCGAGGTCGATTAGAGAAGGACAGGAATAGAAACTGGCTAAGTGACTAGAGAGAAGTCAAAAAGCAAAGGCAAGTCGGTGTGACCCTCATGTCAAGGCACAGCTACCAAATCCATCAGCGCAGGGAGACAGGGATAGATGGGAATGGATGGACAGATGCAGGAGGAGCCAGCCTGGAATCTCCAAGAGACCGCACGAGGAAAGGAAGAAGAAAAAATGTCCAAATGCTGCAGTGGCAGACTGAAGTCTGGTCTTTGCCATTCGCCCACAGAGACTGCTTGCGCAAGAGACCAGGAGGAGGGCGAATCAACCGAAGAAAGTGATAGAGAGGCAAGACGGACTGCGTGCCATATTCTGAGAATCGAGAGAGAGAGATTTCAAGACCAGAATGAGCAACGATATTTTTATGGACCACACACAGGCTGTAAGAGCAAAAGGCGAAGAGAAGATCATGAGAGAAGGATTCCAGTTTTTCTCTCCTAAGGAACTCCCAGGGGATGAAAGAAAACAAAGACAAGGAGACTGAAGATAAAAGAGACACGTATATACAAAGAGACCAGTTAGCCTGTTGGAGGAAAGGCCAAAGGGGATGGTGTCGACATTGCAGGGTCACCAAAGAGTGGACGGCCGAGAGACCAAAAGCAAGGTTGGGTGGGTCATCTGCTCAAATCTACAGAGGGTGCAAGGGTGACGGGTGAGAAGGGGTGGGTGGGTTGGATTGTTGGTCAACTGTATAAAAAGATAAATTGAAAGACCATGCAGAGTGATCTCCATTTCATAGATCCCACAGAAGTGCAGCGCGAGAGGCAAGGACGGGATAAGTCAACTCTGGAGTTCCTACCAAAACTTAATTTGAAAAAAAGAGAGTAAGGATGTTGTTCACTCCACAGACTCATGAAAGAAGCAAGAGCGAACGGCAAGAAAGAAGGCAAGACAACCGTGGCAATCGAGTAAGGGAGAGAGCTGCAGGTACCAGAAAGGGAACTGGTCTGATCGAAAGACGCCTTTGAGGGTGCAAAAGCGATGGGCGAAAGGACAACCTGTCCACAGTGCAAGCCCTACAGCGAGTTCGAGAGAGGAGGAGGAGGACGAGTCAACTGTGGAGACCCACGGAGGGTGACCGACCCAGAGAACGGGGGGAATGCCGCATCACTTTGGGGACTGGACAATGGACTGCAGACTGACAGACGAGAAGGACGGAGCACAGAGCAAAGTCTGGCCTGGAAGCTGTATTGACGGAAGCCCTGCTTCAGACTTGTCGCCTGGTCGAGCTCAATTTCTCTCCTCGTAACCTGACCATCCCAGGATATCCTCACTCTTCCCTTGTACTCATACCTTCCAGCAATCTTTTTCCTTTTATTTCTCCATTTCTCTTATTCTTTGATCTCATATTTCTTTTATGTTCCTCACAGAAAATTAAATCTCCTTTTCTCTTCCAAAAGTGAAAGGAAAAGGCGATCGCTCCTGAATGCACCACCTTCTTCTATTTCAATATCATTCCCCAGATGTTTTTTGAGTCATCATTTCCATTCAAAAATTTTCTCTTCATCTCTGAGCTTTATTTGTTTAATTGTTTACACTGCCTGATGTGTCTGTAAGTGTGTGCAAAAATGAACAAAAACAAATTTCGAACCAACAGTGAAATTCTTTTTTCGGTGTATATTTCTGTCTCCATCTTCTCTGACTTGCTCTTGCTGTCCTCATCCTAATCTTCAACCATAATCATGTACGAGTTCGGGTTACTATTCGTTCGAAAAAATGTTTAAAACTTCACGGCGCTGCTGTTTACAATGGAAATGTTGTCTCCTCTGATGTTTTCTCATTTTGTTCATCGTGGAATTAGAGTTGCTGCCACGTGGGGCATTACTGTGAACATCGGCCTTGGCCCTCACGCATACCCCGAACACAGTGAAAGCCCTCGCTGGAACTCGAGCTGCCTGTCTTCGTTTTCATTTGTGGTAGAAAAAGATTTGGATCAGCTTGAGTCGCTGCAAGGATCCTTCAGAAGTGATCGATAAGAGCTTGGAGTTTCTTATTCAACTTTTTAGAACATCACTTTGTCTCCCCGTTCTTCTTTATTTCCTTCAAGTCTCGAGTGTCCGTTCCTTTTTCCCCCTTTCTGAAGTGTTTATTTCCAAGCTTTTCATAAAGACCTTTAGCAAGCCCTCGCGGTATCTTGGATGTCAAGTTGATCGAGAAAACGTGAACTATCTCTCTGGGAATTTTACTGAATAGATGCATTTACATTCTGTCCGTAATAATTAGACTTTTCTGGGGATTAAAGTATTCATTGTTCTGTAGTGGTGCTGAAATTCAATGACGAACATTCGTGTTATTGTGTTCGTATCGGAAATGAAACGTTAAAGATATCAGTCCGAGGCAGTTAAACCAGATGTTTACGCAGTTTTGGTGTAGACAATGTGGTTCCTGATGCAGACCAAAGCGGTAGGATTCAGATATACTCACTAGCGTTTCATGAGATAAGCAAAGTGTAGACAAAGACCACAGTAAAAAGGTGACAATCTATACTGTTGAGGCTTTGTCGAAGAAATACATATATTCAGTAGATATAAAAATAAACATGTCTATACGAGAGAGAGCCTTAGGTACAGCTAATTCCATAGAGTGCGAGCGAAGGTAACACACACAAACACACACACGCACACACACACACACACACACACAGAAAGAGAGAGAGAGAGAGAGAGAGAGAAAGAGAGAGAAAGAGAGAGAAAGAGAGAGAGAGAGAGAAAGAGAGAGAAAGAGAGAGAAAGAGAGAGAGAGAGAGAGAGAGAGAGAGAGAGAGAGAGAGAGAGAATGCTCAGTGTCCAATCTTGTCCTAGACCCAAAGCCGAGTGGTCAGCTGACGAACGGAGCCAGGTCTGTAATTTCCTTCGTTTCCGTTCCTTGGCAATCTCGCCCCGTGATTTTCAGTAATTACGAATGAAAGATTTCAGCAGATAACGAACTCTCTGGAGGCAAAGGGAAATATGCTGTATACATCAATGTATCGTCTTCTGACTGCGTACTTGTATGTCTGTCCACGCCCGTGTTTGTGACTGCCTGCCTGCCTGCCTGCCCGCCTGCCCGCCTGCCTGTCTGCCCGCCTGCCTGTCTATCTGCCTGGTCCCCCTCCCTCTCTCTCCCCCTTCCCGCCAAGGAAACATAATACAAAAATTGGTGCACACTTTCGATCAGCACGACAGCGAAAAGCCCATGTCTTAAAAACACTTCCTTAACGAAGACAAATTTGGTAATGAATCAAAATGCCGCTTCAAGACCAATTTCGAGTCTGAAGAAAGAAAACATGTCTTTCCAATTGCACACAAGGTGCAACACATGTCGCCATTATGTTCAACTCTAGAAACGAGGGAAAGTGTGCGTTTGCCTTTGAATTCTCTCTTACTGGACATAAACAACTTTACCGCCAAACCTCACGGAGTCTTGTTCATGTCAACCACGCAGTACTCTTTCAAAGAACACCTGCCCTCGATTCTCCAACAACAAGAGCCTCTCAAAAAAGTCTGCACTTTATGAACCCGAGGCCGTCCTTTCAAGAGAATGGAGCAACAGAACTGCAGCGTGGTCCTCTTCCTGGAGAGAAAACCCAACACGGTGTCTACAGAGCAAGTCAGGCAGCTGACCCAGGGATCTGCTGGCTTAAGCTGTGTTTGTAGTGACCACGTGGATAGGTTTATTTTGCCGGGACATGGCGCGCCGACAACGAGTGTTGTGCTGCAGCACTTTACACCCCAACCTCCCCATCCAGCACGCATTAGCACCACCATGATACACCGATTGGTCTGTGTTTGTTCAGCTCGTGCACAGGTGGCTGTAGAGAGTGAGAGGACGTACAAGTGGATGAACCGGTATCACTTCTCCTTTGGTTGACACATATACTTTATTCGTTTCTTTTAAAAGACATTTGTCGTCCCAGCAAACAAGTATGATGGAGTATATATACAAAAAGAAACTTGTTAAATGCCTTATTTGAGGAACACGGAAGGAGTTGAATGATGGCGATGTGACTTTTTTTCGTTTAATGTAGCAGTGGTAAGCATAGATGGTAAGCGGGTGACTAGCTTATGGCAGAGAGTATTTAATAATGGTGGAAGTAAAGAGCAGGAGCAAGCCTGCAGATTGTTAGCACGCCATCGATCAGCTTGCCACAGGGATCGGGGAAAGTGTGACAGCGATTCTCTATTGTCAACACACACTGGGCCAGATAGGTGCGAGAACATGATCGATACACAGCAAGAAAACGACACTGCGCCCTATGCTGAAACCTATAGTATAAGTAGGCTGTTTGTCGTCAGATAATATTTTGCATAACCATCTAAGTGTCCGTTTATTAGTGAAGGTAGAAAATGTAAGGCCTCCTCCAACGTGGACGGACACATTTCTGGCAACTATGCTATTTCCATAGGAAACGTCGCGCTTGCAAGTGGCAAAAAATGTTTCGAGTGTGCTCAAACGTGACAGTGTTCTGGCAACTATACTGTTTCCATAGGAAACGGCGCGCTCGCAAGTCCAAAAAGCAATGATCTGTCGAGCGTTTGCCCATTAGAAACACGTACTATTTTTATATGCGTCGGACACTCCCTTGGACACATTTTTCGAACAGCCAATAGGATGGGTTCCTGTTTGTGATGTTGGGGTGGACATATGTCCAGCAATGTCCAAATGGCGGCCTCGCCACGTTCGATTAGAATTTTGTGTGACTTCGGCTATTTCATCTGTCTGCTGTATGATGTCCTGACGCCTAAATATGAATTTTG